>VXAA01004792.1:512520-589066 GCA_013399115.1 Anseranas semipalmata | reverse complement strand
TTTCCCTGTAAAACATACCTGTAAGATGTATTATATGCCATTTATCATTTAACTTTCATATCCCAGCCGTACAGTTAGATCAAAGCATCTTCCTGAACATGGGGTGACAGCAGTTAGTCCTTCATTAATAAAGCAGTGAAATTAACTTAAAGCTACTCTACACACAGGTATTCAACTATTTCTAACTCTGATGCCACTCACTTACAGAACATATATTTTCTTGCTGGTAAAAAATATTTTGGACCCTCATAGATCATAAAGGAGCACACTCCTTTATGTGGAAAGGGACTGTGGAGGTGAGAAATCCTCTTAGTTTGTTTTGTGTTGTTTAATATATCTCAGTTCTGGCACATATAATATCATCTTCTATTGGTATCTAAATCTCTTTTTTTTTTTTTTGTTCTTATTGAAATCAGTGTTGTCATGCATATGAGAAATGAACTCTCCAAAACTGGCACATTATCAAGGTGACAAATTGTTAGATGCAATTCCCATGGTAGAATAGTTTGTGAGAAGGCCCAGATGGAGGGTATTTTTGAAAGTGGAAAGATGAATTACTGGTAAGACAGACTGCAGAAGAGATAGGTCAGCCAAAGACCTACAGAGGAGGGAAACATGGAGAAAGGTACATGCACACAGACTATGAATGGAAAAAAAAAAAAAATCCTTACGTTAATGAAACTGCCACCAAAACTAATCCAAATCTCATTTGCAAAAACTTTAGATAGTTAAAATTCCCTGTTCACTTTTCCAACGTGTGAAGAAAAGCAAAGCTGTCTCTGTCTTTGCCCTGCTATTCTGTTAGCCCTATCTTTTCCTGTATTTGCTCCATGTAGCATGTCAAATGCTTGTCACTGAAAGCATTGTCTTTTCTATGGGAGATGCAATGTACCATGACTAAGGTGGTAAACTGCTGAGCAAACAGAAAAGGCATAAAATGGGTAAGGGAAAAAAAAAAAAAAAGAGAACCTGCTGTTAAATAATCCTTTAAACAGTGTTCTGAACAACTTGACAAGATTAATAAGCTTTACTCATAATAATCCCTTATAAAATGTGATGTGTAGGAACTGGGAACATCCATTTGTCCTGTGTTAAGCAAAGGGCAGTAGCAGATGATCAGGATTAACTGATTTTGGACTCACGGACTGACAATTTTTTTTTCAAAAATTTTGGCCCATACTCAGCCAGCCATGAGGAAGGACTTCATTTCCTACTTCAGAATTGTAGGCTCTGCCACCAAATAATGAAGGGGACAATTAGCTATAGAGATATAAGTGGACCATCTCTTTATAGCTCTTCCTGATGCTGTCCTTCTGTGATTCTAAGAGATTTTACCAGCACCTGAAAATATTCAGCAAAGTTTTACAGTAAGGTTCTTTCTTTCATTATTTTGTTCTTTCTAGTTATTTTTTCCTTGTAAGATGTACATTTGAAGGCAGAGATGGATTTCTAGGATATAAACTGAGTAAAGGTTTCACATATAAAATATGTTTTCCAAGACATCACATTAAAGCACTTCTCCCTGCAGTTATGCATCGATTAGCAAGAACATCCCTAAAGTGGCATATTGTACATTATAAGAACGTAAAGAACAAGCACACAAATCTTATTTGGAGCACAGAGGAACCATTTCCTCACTGAATTGAAGGGCAATTGTTATTTCTGTCTTGGGCAAAGTTCTCTGTTGCTAGGAAATTGAAACTTTTGAAGTTGGTCAAGGACAAAAAGCTTATGTCGACTTTATTTTTATCCCCCGCCCTGAGCAAAGCGCATATCTTTCCATGGATGCAGGGGTCCCTCAGAGCCCTCACATCAAGATTTAAGTTGTGGAAAGTTCTCAGCTTACAGACGGTGTCCGTGATCAACGGTAACAGAAAACCTCCTTTAAAATAACAGCACAGGAAGCTACTGTGCTGTTCTCTGAAGAACCTACAGCATCGCAAAGCAAGCCATAAATCTGCCAACAGGTCTAACACGCATCTAGCTTTCCTAGCAAAATACGGTGTATAACCGTATAACATGAGGGGCAAACACGCACATCTCTCCTTTCATCGCTTGAAAAGCCAATAGCTTGTGGGCTCACAAAGCCTGGGCTGCGAGCAGAGCCTCATTCTCCCAGGGATCTGAGGCGGTGGCTGGCATTGAGCAGCAGCACTGAATTTGATAAAGAAACGCTCGTCCTGGGCCTTGTGCCTTTCACAGTTGTGGCAAGCAGGCCAACAGCATTCAGAAAGTTTCATGCCTGCCATTTGATAGCTGAAGAATTTGTCCTGTAATTGCCTGAGGGCTTAGCAAAGACCTGGCAAACTGGATGGTTTTTCCCATTACCAGATCGGGACCCAAAGGAGTTAAGAAAAAAAGAACAGTGTGGAGAGGACAAATGGATGGTTTCTCTCCAAGCCTCTGTGGGCTACTAGAGGGAAGGAAGAACAAGCACAAAGCAGGCCAGGCCCATGAGAAGCAAGCAGGCAGGCACCTGAAGTCTGCCCCGCAGGGCCCTGCCCACCTCGGGCCTGCACGTGCTGCCCTGCGCCCAGCTGCTCTTCAGAGCATAAATGTATTTTTCTTCAGAGGGCGAGATCTTTCATGCCTGAGCGATTCCTTTGCTGTTTCCGTAGGCATTTGCAGTGTTCATTTCCCCAGGACAGCTTGGGGAAAGAAAGGACAGCTGAGGCCCATAAGGCCCAAGGCCTCCCTGGCCAACCTGGCATCATGTTACTGACAATTTAAACAGGTGGAGATCACAAGTAACATGTCTGTATGAACTGAGGTAAAATCCACTACTAGAACACCCTGGCCTTTACTTTTAGGCTTTAATGACCAGGAACTGCAGCTACAGATGTCACGCAATAGCTGTAATTACTTTCTCTGACACAGCCATCAGCCGTGTCAGTGGATGTGCGCCACACACAGACACAAAAGCAGTTTTTGAGCAGGTGCCAGGCATACGCTGAAAGCTCAGCAATGTAATGAATAAATAGTAACGGTGGCTGAGCATAGCCGAAGTGAACCAGCTACATGGTGGCGCTGGGCCTAATTCTGCGTGTTAGATGTGGTGGGATTCAGAGAGAAAACATGAAGCAAAACACCTTTCAGTTTAATGTTTTTCAACTCAGGTCTGCTTGCTAGCAGGCTGTTAGGAATTTATTTAAGTTGCTAGACTAAGTTCTCCTCGATTAAAGTCACCAAAGCTGAATCCCCGAGTTTCGTTATGAGAGACTATCAAACATGCCTACATAAGGTTTCTTGTCCTTTCTTTATTTTTTTTTTTTCCCTCTCACTTTAGTGATGTTTTCTCTTGGCTCTCCATCACAACCAGCAAGAGATAATGCATTCACTGTCATACTAAAATCCATGCCCGTTTGCATGGAAGACCTGAGCTAGTGCTTGAATTGCTGCTAACAGTGCCTTTAATTGGGAATGCATTTAGAGAGCTCTGAGCAATGGATGTGGGACTCAGCAGCTTCCAGTCCAGGGAAATGTCTATTTTTAAGCATGTTTAGGATTCCTGTTAAGCATGTGGTTGTCTTCTGAAGTTTACAGATTTTCAGTTCTTTACACCTAATTCTTGGCAACTTGCCTGCTGATTTTATTTGTGTGATGTGAAATCATTCTATTAAATGTGTCCAATATGTTGTGCATTTCTGAGACATATGCAGGGCCAGTCTGATCTGTGATGTAGAGTTTCCATTTTCTCTGCTGATCTAATAAAGTAGTTTTTCCACATAGTTATGGAGGTGTTGAATCCTGAAATAAGAAACCAGACCCTTAGTTTGAGTTCTTGGAAAAACTCAGTCTCATAAATGCTGAGTGATTAAAGTTGTAGAGATAACGGCAGTTTGATTTGCATAGTGTTGCAAAGTAGGTCTGCATTCCATTTCTTTCTTTATTTGTACATTTCTCCTCTTATAATCTTTTGTCCTTGTGTATTAGAGCTTGTAGTTTCTTTCTCTGCATTTTGATAAACACAGTATAAGTTTTGCTACGATACTTCTACATACTTTGTCTGGTATTAAATCAAACTAAGGGGAAAGAAAATCAACTTTTCTTCACCTGGGCAGAAAGATGTCAAAACCATTACAGTGACAGTATAAGGTAATTTTCATGGGGGCAGTGGATAACTTCACACCCTGCTGAGCAACAGAAAGATACTATTTCTGAGGCTTTCATGCTCTGGATGCTGGCTTTGATTTTCTTTGGAAGAAACCTGTGCCAGCCATTTCCCATTCAGGCCTTGCCTGTCCAAGAAGATGGGCACCTTTTGTTGCTGCATATTGCCCATGTATGTGCTGCACGTTTGTTGAAGCTGAACATGAGTACATGTAAGAGGAAGTCTTACTTCACTAGATGGTTCTTCCTGGAGAAGATCCATTTAACAATCAATACCTATGGTAAGATGTCCCTATTTATGAAGTTAATGATTTATTTAAATGCTATTTCAGAAACTGAATTGCCCTGAGGTGCACATTGTTCTGACAGGATTCAAGGTTAAGCATTGGCTGCAGTACACCAACAAAACAGATGTTTAATTGAAGTCATATAAAATATTTACAGCAAAGTTGCAGCTGTTCATGAAGTGCCGCACATGACATGCCATTTGATATGAAAGGTTTAACAAAAATCCTGAGATGTGGCCTGGCAATGACTTAAGGTAAATAAGCTGTCATTAAGGTAGTTTTTCTCCTTCTTAAAGTCAGGTTAGATTTGATCTGTCTTATATTAAGTGTCATTTTGCCAGGCTGCTGGGTGCTTCTGCCACAAACAGGAATGATGATAGGTCCCCCAAAGCCCATTTTGATCTGTTCCATAAACTACCTGAAGCTGAAGGCATTACATCTCTGCCAGTTTCCATGTTTGTATTCATCTGGGGAAGAAGAACACAGCTGGATAGCACTGGTTTTAATGCTGCATGTGCCTAAGTCAATATCTGCTCTTTTTACTGACACAGAAGTGAGTGATAAAGATGTGGGAGGAAATATAACTTGAACTTCGCTTGAAAGCAGACTGCTAACTTTGTGATTTTTCCCTCCTGACTCTGCTAAGTATTTATTACCTGCTTACTATGGGAGAAAACCCGACTGCCTTCCGATGTAAACTGGAAAACCTTCAAGGAATCCTCTTCCTTTTGCTGTCAACATTTCAGCCAGGAACTGGCTCAGAATTTCACACCAGGAGATTGCTCTTGCAGCTCTGCTAACGTAGCTCTGGGCTGGGAGCTCCAAGCTGACTGCCACACCATCCTCTGCTCTTTTCAGAGAATGTAATCGCTACAAAGGATGTTCAGCATTTTGCCCAGTTGAGCCCTTTTCAAAATGAGTGGTGCTTACATTATTATGTGCCCAGCTGGCATAGTGAATCACACACAGACAAATTAGCAAGATAATAAAATTGACACTTGGAAATAATTAATCTCTAATTTAAGAGAGAATTAAAAACATGGGCACAATCCCCTACAAATAGTGGAGTAGCTGATTATGCACAGTTCTCATTAGTCTGACTGCTCACGGGCTGAACCAGTGACCTTGCTGGAGCTGAGGGCAGAAATCCCACTGACTTTCATTGGGTCAGGATCTTACTCTCCACATGTGAGTGCAGGTGCAGGTATTTGCAGACTTAGAGTCTCGCATCAAGTTTTTGATGCATTCATATTGCATTTTTTCCCCCAGGAGACTAATAAGCAGGGCGAAAAACACTTTCACAGCCAAGTCTTTATTCTTTGTGTTGGATTAACTTCTAGTTAACAGGCAATATGTTTAAAGTTATTTTATTTTGAAAACTGGTGAATAAAGAAACACAGGGGTAGGCTCTCAAGCTTTGTTGGTTTGAAATGCCAAATGAAAAAAACAGGTCTGTACTGGGGATTTTGAGAAACGCTGAATGGTGATTCTCACTCTCATTACCTCATGTTTATGCTTTAAAGTCAAGTAGAGGTAGGTTGTACTTTATTTCGTAAGGCATTCGTATGAGGGAACCTGCATCTTTTCAGTGCAGGATGAGATAAATATCATACATAAGCAAACACAGACAGTGTAAGTTCTGTCTCTTGATACCCATCTTCACCATATCTTACAAAAATATAGAAATGATACTACTGTTCAACTTTGAAAAGCATCCCCCTGCACTCAGGCAGCCTCCAAAACTGTAGGACAGGAGCAAAGGCTGCCTTATTTCCAGGAGATACAAATTGACTGCAGTATTTTATAATTTAGCTGAGGTTTTGCACTTTTGAATTTCTAGCAGACCTGAATTTAGGAGGCAGGATGCTGAAGAAACTCTCCAGCTGCCTTCAATTGAGTAAAACAGACACTTTTTCAGGAAAAAAAAAAAATGTGAAACTGAACCTAGGCTACATTTTACTAGCCAAGAAAATCTACTTGTATACTATATGAAGAGTATAGCTTCTCTTCCAGAAAAGGAGAATGACTACTTGTGATTGAAAAAGAGAGAAAAAGACCCTCGAAGATAGTAAAAACAAAGAAAATGGCAGCGGCCATTTCAGATACAGATCCAAAAGGTGACTGGTATGGTCTTGAAAGAATTCTGGCTTGCAAAAGTAGATCAGATAAATTTCTAAGGAGATTTGCAATTTAATTAAGTTCCTCTTATTTCCTGCTTCTGCATGTCCATGTGATAATGGAGCATGCTGAATAGAAGGGACCAGAAGAACAGAACCAGAAGGGCAAGAGAGTGAAAAGTCATTGAATTAATAAAAAATAATCATATGTTTTAAAAGATCTAGTTTAGCTAAATTCAACTTTGGGGCGAGATTCCATTCTATTATGAAAGTCTTACCATTTCTAGAAGAAACCAAAGGCAAATTAAATTAAACCTTGAATTGCTTTGATTTCCATTTATTTTGCACTCTTCACACAGTTCTGACCTTTTTATTTCCTGTCTCCTCTCACAATAGCAATGGTACTATCCAAGCTGTTAGCAGTTTTCAGAGAACCCAGCTGAGTTGTCTGCTACAGGCAAGAGAATAATTTTTTGTGCATTTATATATTAAAATGTTTCAAGGAAATATAAAGTCCATTTATAGAACCCACAGAAACAGAAAAATGTCTTAGGTGGTCTGGGATGTAATATAGTATCCTTTTCCTCCCAGTAAATATAATTCTTTCTTTCTCAATGTAGGGAGGTGCATAATAAGACTTTATTAGCTCAAAGCCAGAGCTGAAGGAATTGTAAAGAAAATAAACCCATCAATACAGCAATCTGCAACTTATTTGACTGTTTTGCATGTATTTTAATGTATTCTTGTCTGAGCTCCTATGTGAATAATGTATGCATGACTTGTTACAGAAAATTTATATTCTCCTATACATTACTGTTTGTACCTGAATGTGGCACTTGCAAGCAAATGTGCAGTTGTTAACAAAAATAATGAAGTACTATCTCTTATGGGATAAAAAACATGGTTGGTTAAACTTGTGCGCCATGACCCCAGCTCTCACAGTTGGAAAGACAAGGTGATGAAACCACGGGCTTCCTGAGCACGGAAGCATGTAAATGCAAATTCCTTTGTGTGCATGTGAAAAGGGACTTTTGATAGAAAACTTTCCGTAGGCATTTATTGAAGGACTAGAAAAAAAAGATCTTAATTCTCCCTCTCACCTTCACACTGTGAAGAGTTTAGTCCCTTTTAAAAATCAAGAGTTTGTTAAGACGTCTGGAGTGCGCTCTTCTCACTTCGCAAGCACATCCACAAATCTGTTCCCCAGCGTACAGACACAACAGTATACAGACCCCACCTGCCAAAACAGAGAGCCACCTGCTCCTCCTTTCTAAAAAGTGAAAGCCCTTGAATTAGCCCAAAGAAGCCAGCGTGCGACTTCAAGTCGGAAAGATCAGGTGCCCTGGTAAGAGCGTGGGCAGCTTGGGGCCATCCTTGGGAAGGTGCCACCATGGAGCCATGGGGTGAGATCCTGATATAAGATGCATGGAGGGGAAGTGTGACCCCCGAGGCTCCTGGGCTGCGGGAGGTGTTCGCAGGCAATTGCCGAACAGAGGAAAGGCTATCAGTGAGTCACATTAGGTTTGCTATTCAGCGGCTTTCACTAGCAAACAATTAACTTCAAAGGAGACACTGAAACTGGAAAACAGGATGGCCAGCATGGGCTGCAGCCAGTAGGAAATGGAGTAGAATTGCATTTTATTTCATGCTACTGCTGCCTTTGAAAACATTTTCTAGTCTAATTTTTATGTAAATCGGGAATATAAATGCATTTTCTCCCAAGTTCTTTAGGCTGGGTGAGTAACCATGGTTTGGGCAATGGGTATTGACTTAAGGATTTTCATTTTAGCCAACACAAATGTTTTAAAGCAGAATGCTTGCTGCTCACTCAATACGAACTCTGCCAGTACTGAACATAGCAGAGAAGAGAGGACAAAAAGGACTATGTTAACAAGAAACATGCATTCCCACTCTCCTCTAGAAAGACTTGCAAGATGCTGAGATGTGGGATGAATACCACTTTTAGTATAATAAGTCACTTGGAAACTGGTGTTCGGATCCTTTGCCCAGGTTTATGCCCTTCACAGAGCAACAGTACCAGCTGAACCAGCTTGACGAGACCAGCCGTCTCTGGACCAGGAGCTGGAGACTTGTATGGGTGCTGTAATGCAGAGCTAATGCGTGCATGGTGTGGTGGGTGTGCATGTGTGCCATCAAAGAGCATTTGAAATCAGCAGTCAATTTTCAACTAATTTTGGTGGAAGTCCTCTTAAAGAGAATTTTGATTATACATTAGTATAGATAACTGCAGAGAAGCAAGGGAACTGAATCAGAGAGAAACCACAGGGTAGGAGAATCTTTTTACAAGTCTCTCATGGGGTTTAGTGGTCAGGATTCCTGTTTTTCACCCAGGTCATCTGGGTTTGACTCCTATGTATGGAAATCCAGAGAACGTTACCAATTTTCAGCTGTGTGCTTGGTAGTGCAGCAGCAGCCATGGACCTCCCTTCCATCTCCTAACAAACGTGCTGCTGAAGGCTCATGCTAATGATGCAAAAAGCTCAAATCAAAGTTTGATTTCAGCTATGAGACAAGTCTGCAGGAAGCCAGTGATCTACAGCTTAGTGGTAATAAATCTGATTTTATTTTTTCTTTTTTTTTCTTTTCTTTTTTTTTTTTCTTTTTTTTTCTTTTCTTTTTTTTTTTTCTTTTTTTTTCTTTTCTTTTTTTTTTTTTTTAATAAATATTGGCTTTTGTAAAGCTATGGGCTTGATTCCAGAGTTACATGGTGAAATTCCCAGGTGTTTTCTGCATCATGTCTGTTCTGGCCTGCAGCATCCACTGGGCCCAAGATGCGTAGCACAATATGAGCTCCTGTCAAGTTAATTTAGCTTTCCGTGTCTGTCTCAGGACGCAGTCACCCGAAGCTGACTGCAAACTCTCCGTCCTTTCCACCTGCACTCTCCCATCTCCACCTGCATGTTCGCACTGCATATTTTGCTTTTGATCATGCGGCTGTGCAATGAATGCAATCAGCCCATTGATCCTGCTGAAATCCACTATTATCCTACAGAATTTATTTTTGGCTGGATCTGTGAGCTGATCCAGTTTGCCATGCAAGTGGAACAGCTGATACAAAGCTGGTGATGGAAAGGTATGGCCAGGGTTAGAGAGGAGAGCAGGGGGGGCCTCTTTCAGCAGCAGCAATCTCAGGCCTGTTTGAGCTGCAAAACTGTGCCTTTAAGGCAATCTTATCTCCTATCTGAATTACTTTTCCTGGGAGTTTGTGTCCAGGAGAAGGGCACCAGGAAGGGGTCTGATTCCATACATTTTACCTTGCTTTGGCTGAAGGATGTTCCAGACAATAAATAGTAGCACAGATCCTCAGCATCGCGGTGCCGCACTCTACGGGAGATGTGACCCATGGTGGGCAGTGGCTGTGATGTGTACCTGGAAAATGCAGTTTTCAGTTGCCTTTTCCTTTCTGCGTTTAAAAGTTTTAAAGGTTTACCCCTCAATAAAAAATCATGTATCTCATATTGTACAGATCCTTTCTGCGTGTGTATTGGATTTCCTGACCTGTCTTAAAAATGGGTCGGGGCTATAGGTTTTTTTGAAGGGAAAATGTCAAAGCCCAGGGGATCTGGCCTGAGCCGGAGGGTTGTTAAAGAAACAAAGGAAGGATGGAGTGGGTAGATCATTACCAAATGGCCCAGCTACACGGGCCCTGCTTCCCTAATGAGCCTGACAGCATGCAGTGCCACCTCCCTCTTCATATGTAAAGCTAATCCCTTGCCCTCTCTGACAGCCGGTATTTACATTTGCAAATGAATCCATCTTCCCACGTCGCCTGAGCAGGGGCTGCGAGAGAGCAGAGGGCGATGGGGCGTACGGCACCCACCGGACCAAGGGCATGGTCCTCCCTGGGCAGCACGTCGGGGTATCCATCATATGAGAGGTGGGGGAAGAAACGCCTCGGCGACAAGAATACAATGGGGCTGTCGGCTGATTGAGCTGATCCCAAGCAGACCAGTTAGCCAAAGCCCCTTGCTGAACCCAGGCAAGTGGATGGCATTGGGTGAGGCTGACTTTCTCCAAACATCTCTCACTTCTGCATTGCCACCATGCTGGGGCCATGCCACACAGCTGCGCCTCTTGGGGCTGCATAGGAATCGGAAATTTAGGCAATGGGGGGATGAAAGCAGAGTTGTTTTTCTCCTTTTTTTCACCCTGCCACCACTTTTTATATGGTATAGCTATTTATTCCAACCATAACACCCAGACTTTAAACACACTAAGGAAACACATGCCCCAAAACGTTATGTGTGTGTGTAGTACTACAGCAAAATTGGTGGGAGGCTCCCCATCGGGAGGGCTGCGCGAGTGGGAGCCTGCCAAACCACTGCTCCTGACTTCATGAGAGCCACCAGAAGCAAGGCAAAGCAGGGCAAGGCAAGGCTTCTGTAGTCCCACACTCCTCTCCCGTGTCCCTTGGCCACCCATCCCTACAGCTCATGTGGTTGGGTTTGAGGCAGGTTAGGGAGCCAAAAAGTAATCTTTTCCAAAGAGAGACACAGGATTTGGGGATGGTTTCATGGTCTGAGTGCCCATGAGGGTGCGGGCACTTATGGACAGGAAAGGGAGAGACCACGGGGTGGGAGATAAGGGTCAGTCCGAAGTGCCACCAGACTTCACCCTCAGGTAGTGTTTGGTCAAAAGCATTTTCATCAGGCTGCTGGGGCTTCTGGGAGGCCAGTGTGGAAAGTAATGAGAGTTTGTGTTACATTCTCATCTAATGACAACCGAGTCATTGATTTGACTAATTTGCTGGGAATGATCCTGGAAATGCATTTTTGATAGGAGAATGAAGGCGAGAAGTCATCTCTCCAGCATGGGGTCTCACGGTAATCGCTAACTATGCTGAAGGAGGGGAGAAAAAGGTGGGAACATATGCACTGTATTCCTTCTTTTGTTTTATATGAATAAGTAGTAATACCCCTGCAAATGCGGAGAAACCAAGAAGGGAAATCACAGCCCTTCCTGCAGAACACAGCAGGGAGCCCTGCGCCTGCAGCTTGGCTATTGTGTGCCTCCCAAAGAGGGGCTTGTTCTGCTGAAATGCCAGGCGTTTCTGGAGCTAAGGTTATCCCCTGAGCAGAATATATAAATAAGAGATTACTTGCAAGCTCTGCAGCCAGGCCTGGGTTGTAGGAAATGTTTGTTTTTGTTTCTGTCACTAGGCAGCAGGGAACCCGTCGCCTTTGTTCTGGAGGTCATACTGCTGGAGATGGCAAATATTGACATACATGGAGGTAGTTTTCATTTTCATGTGTTTCTTGTTACTTCTTACTGCTATGTGATTTTGCTTCTCTGTTCTTTTGTTTTCCAACACTTTTTTTTCTTTTTGGCCCCCCTCCTTGGATGTTTCCCCACTCTGACTGTACTGTCCTGGGTTGCAAACAACGTGACAGAACTGTAGGGGATATTACAGCCTCATAGCCCTTGCAGTGACTTGTCCCAAATGAGCTGACAGCTTCAGCTTCAGTCCAGTGTGATAGGGACAGGGGTTCACACGCCGGAGGCATTAATTAGCAGGCATGACAGGGATTCTCTTGCAGAAACTGCGCTTCCCTTCTGGTCCTTTCACAGTTGTCATTTCAGCTCAAGGTTCAGAAATGTTGCCAGGTGCTGCACACTTCATCCTATATCTACTTAAGCTGTACCTGGCTGGTGCTTAGACAGAGAAACATTTTTTCAGGGTTATAAAGCATGAAAATTAAAGGAAGGAGACTTAGAGACAAGCAACTTGCCCAATATATCTTTTCTTCTCTCTAGCTGCACCTCTTCAGATAATTTTCTTTGATGCATTCTACATGCAACCAATGATTTCTGCTTATTACTGGTCACAGAAAATACTTGTTTCTATTACTGATCAGTTCCCAAATCCAGGAACACTGTCATGCAACTTGACTCACCAAGGTACAAAGATCTTCCAGCCATGCTAGGAAAATCTGGAAATGTCTGCACAAAACATGTAATATGAAACAATAAAATGCAGGAATAAACAACAAAAATTGTCCTGGTACTATGAGCTTGAATTTGTAAAATCCTGGTGTATTTTCAGTCAATCACAATGGATAAGCAGGAAATAATGTTTTAGCATTGAAGTAAATATTTGCAGTTATACTTCTTATAACCACATACAATGGGAATTGCTTTAACATTGGGCTCTTTACAAAGAAAACAGTTATTTTTTAAATTAAAAATAAATTCACAAATAAAAGGGCTGACAGGGACCTCAAGAAGTCACCTAAATCTTTGCAGCAATCTCTCAGTATTTTGAGTAAGTTGTAAGTTTGATGAGGAATGCTGAGAGGCATCATATTAACCCATTACAGCAACTAAACAGCTGCATAGTTCGTATTGATGGTAATGCCAAATATTACTACCCATGGAGGTGGAGTTTTCCATTTCATATGTTCCTTGCTAACCATTTCTGCTACAGAGTGTTGCTTTCCTGATGATAATATGTGTGGACATATATTCCCTGCACTGATACATCCTGGGTAGATAATCCACTCTTCCAAAGACTCCCAATTCTTCATGTTTATGTGCAGTATTTCTGAAGCATCTTGGGAACTATGATGCTTTTTCAAAAGAGCCGTCTTGGAAATGATCGCATAGCAACAGTCATTTAAAGTTTGCTGTGAACAAAAGATAGGGCATTTGGCTGACCTGCACCGTGATTTAGCTTCTCAGCTTTCCTATATGAATATCCAATTATTCCTTAAAGCTCCGGTAGTGGCAAGGGAGGGAAAGGGAGGAGATACTCATAATCATGCTGCAATTACGATTCTGCCACTGTCCTTTCCCTTTCATCTGAAAATTATCCAGATTGGAAGTGAGTCATTAGTGAGCTGATCATGATAGCAGGTATTTGTTGATAAATACACTCAGAACAGTTTGGATGAATAATGCTCGGGTGTTAAAGGATTCTTTAGATTGTCTCATAGGTGGTTGTGTGATTAGCCATTGACCTTGTGTGTTGTTTCTGTCCCACCTGGGTGATTGAAGTATCTGAAGAAGGAACAGAGAGCTCTGATTATAAATTATACTTTCTGATGCAAAACGTTGGACTGATAATAACTCATCGTACAATCCATGAAACATTCAGGATTCACAAACCCCTCATGATTAGAGTCCTCACAGAGAAATGGCAACATGCCCTGAATCATTCACGATTTTAATTTGTGAACATAATCATAAATTGAAGCTTGCTTTGTAGGAGGGCCTTACCCTTTTGCCAGTTGTATGGGTGCAATTTTGTTCAGTGAGTAAGACTCAGCACTGGGTTTGGGAGAGATCTCCCTTGACAGGGAAAGGGATGTTGCTCTTCACAGACTCAATATCGAAGGTCAATATCCTCCATCTGCAAGGAGCACCCAGGGACAGCCCTCTGATGTCAAAACCCATCTGGTTCGACAGCATCCATTTCTGCTGGTGCTTTGAAGGCTGGTTGGTCTTAAAAAGACTGGTATTGGATGAGAGAACCCTTGCTTTCTCATCCGATGACTTATTTCACTCCCAGCTTTCCACAGCAGGAGTGAGGCTGAGCCTCCCAGCTACGCGAGGGAGTCCCTCTTTGTCACCTTGGGGAATGGTGCTGGGGAAACTGGGAGAGAGGTGAGGGGAACACTCCTCACAGCACAACAAACAAGGCCCCGTACCACCCACACCAGTCTGAAGGACTTTAAACCTGTTAAACTTTCATCTGATAGGCACTTCTGGACCACATGTAAGAGAGGGATGAACAAGCAATTGCTGTGGGATAGCTTGCATTTGATAAAGACATAAAGTTTTTGAAGAAATTTGCCTTAGTTTTCTTCATTATATTTATATATATATATGAGTGAAAAATAGAAAAGAAAAAGTTTGGTGTAAAATAGATGGATGAAGCTAAATATAGTATACAATGCATTACCAAATCTGTGCTTAGCGCCCTATTTTTTCAGTGGCATTATAGCACTGAATTATTTATCAAACATTAACAGTATGTACATGTATATTTAATGTAGAAATAATCATCCATTTGCAGAGGGGTTTTAAATTAGCACATGGGAGAGGCTGCTTCCTTGGGTGTTTGCACAACTTTATAGAAGCTGCCCTCCCCCAGCCTGTGAACTCCATTCTGTTTTTGAACATATTTCTCTTGAGTTTTGATGCTGTTTGACAGAGGTCTAATAGAAACGCTACTGATGCCTCAGGCATATAGGGACTTTGATACCCTGAGTAACAGAAAAGAAATAATATGAGCAGAGATGGGGACCCCAGTACACCCAGCAGGGCCATATCACAGGTATGGGGAGGAGGCAGGGGGAATGATCAGACTAGGAGCAAAAAAGACCAAAAAAGACCAAAAAAAAAAGACAAAAAAAAAAGACCAAAGTCTTTTTTTGGGGGGGGGAAGATTCACTTGTCATTATATGACAAGACAACCCAGGCAACCAAGTCATTGCTTAGCCATCCTCCAAAGCAGTCCAGCTTTTCCAAGTTTTCCAGCATCAACATCTCCCTACCCAGCTAAATTCTTGCCGCATCCTAAAGATATACACCACAGTGTAATTTCACTGAACTAGGGGTGCAGACCCCAAGATGTTTTAAAATCCTTGAGCTGATGTCCAAATATACTTCTTAAAATGAGGATCCTATATAGACACTGGGAGAACATTGTTGTACCTTTTCTTCCCTCTCCCTCCCACAAATGCATGCAGCCAGTCTGAAAATCACACTGCCTTTTAGTTGGAGATTGGTGTCAAACTTAAGCCACAACAGCTTAAATATCTGGCAACAACTTTTGAAGCTTCAACTCAGTTTTTGAGTATATTCCGGTTTGAGAAACATCAGGCCTTTGGTAATTTAATTTATTAGTTTTCCAGAGCTGAAAAGTGACTGTTTTGCTATGCCTACAAACTAGAACTTGATTATCAGCCTCTGGCTTCCTTGTCTACCAGGCATAAAAGTCACGGTATTCTGCTTAGGTAGTGAAATGATCATTTCTCCACAAAGACTTGGTTTGAGTTATTCTGGGCAGCTCTCAAGAGAGGGGAAAAATAACAATAATAGAAGATTACCTACAGCTTGCAGCACTCTAGCTGGGGAAAGAATTGCAGTGTTATGACTAAATATTTATAGCAAAACACTTACTAAAAAGGTCTGTACAGTAAATAATTACCATATTGCTTTAGTCAGGACTTCTGTGATGCAAGCCAGGAAGGTCCCATTCTTGTTGGTATTTCTGGATGGGAAGAAGCCATTGCACATATCTCAGTTGCGTGCTCCAGGGTCATAGGGGAGGGTAAGGCACCCAGGAGATGCCTGCACCATCTTCTGACACCACTACAAATGCTTGAATGGAGGACACTAACTGGCTTTAAAGCTCTGGCGGATGCTGTTTCCCAGGACATCCCCCCGGTCTGCACGAAGACACATACTTACACCCCAGCCAGGCACTGTGTCCTACGTAGCACCAGCACAGCAGCCAGGAGACCCTCCACCCAAGACCTTTTTGGGTCAGGATCTCCAGAAGTTTAGCTCACACCATTTATTCTTGTGAAAGGTGCTGCTGAAAAAAAAAAAAAAAAAAAGAAAGAAAGAAACTCAAGTAGACGTTGGGCTGAGATGATTTACATTTGGCTTTTTGTTTTGTTTCCATCAGTGATCTGTGTGTTCTTCCTTTTATTTTTTTTCTCTGAGTGAACAAATCTGCATTTAATTTTTCAGAGATCCAAAATGTTTTACTTATCTAACCCCCCAAAAGTTTCATCTAAGGATCAAAAATATCCTGGCACATTAAGAATATTGAATTTACCTTGTAGGATAATATATTTTGATCCTCTTGTGAACTAGCTCTCCTGCCAGTTTTAAACCAGGGAGGCCTCTTAGCAATCTAAGAGACTTGAAAGACTTGATCCTCTCCTGCATTAATGCAGACACATATTATCACTGGTTGTTTATTCTCTCTTTAATCTATTTAAATGTGTAATATAGACTTCAAAGATATTATTTTATTTCCATTTCAAATTGCATATGAGTCATTAAGCAGAGAGATTTGTTCACTGCTAGTTTTTAAAGGTTGATATGACAGCCAGAATTTGCTGTGGCCTTAGCCTTAAATAAATACATTTTCACCTGAGTGTTAGTGGTGAACACCTCTCCAGGGTGGCATTCCTCAGGATGGGTGCTCTGTTTACTTTTCTCCCCTTCTTTTCTCTTCCACTCCATACTCAAGTTTTACTAAAATTGTTAATCTTGGTTGTTTGTACTTGCATTTATTATACCTGTACAAGTGTTTCAAGCCATATGAAACAATGTATGAGTATTCTTATGAGAAGTCAAGGTTTTCATTATCTGGCATAAACACAGACCTTAATAGCTCTGGGCAAATATCCCAGACCTGTGAATTTAGAGGAGCAGCACTAACCTGTGAACACCATCGAGTTCAGTACATCTCTGCACAATGCTTTACTCTGTTCTCCTACCTTTCCCCAAGTTTTTCCTGCCCTCATAATCACAAGCAGGAAATGAAAACAAATCGACACAGAACATATAAAAACTGTTGTGAAAGGGGAGTGGGAAGTAATGATGATGGAGAAATGGCTCAGGTAAATCTTCTTATATATATTTTAATTTACTCGACTCCACTGAAATGCTCCTTGACAATGTCCTTCCAACAGAAGGACATGTACTCCTCACGTGACGAGACTTTGAACAGGCACCATGGAAGGGGCTGTCCATCCCGTCTGAAAGAAACAGCATCAACAGGATGGTTACCAAGTCCCTGAAAGCTGAAGTACAATTTCTGCTTTGACTTCTGTGAAAGTGGATTTCTCAACTTCTCTGTAAAAGTTAAAATCTGTAAGAGATCTTCTGCCTTCTCTTTCTCCCTGGGCTCTATAGAAGATGAGCAGAAGGAGCCAGATTCATGTTCTGTTTATGGGGTGGACTTGTTAGAATTTTTCTTTGTAGATAAGTGATTAATTTATTTTGAAGAAATAAGTAAGCAGAAAAGGCACATCGGGGAGCCTGGCACTGAGCCACAAAGAAAAGTTACTAGGGAAAGAAAATGTAAGTACAGGCATGAGGCAGTGTTTAGGTAGAAATTAAAAAGACAGTGAATGAAAAACAGGCATATAATTGAAGCAGGATCTTTTGTGATGTTCATAAACTTGCTCTGAGTATCAGTTTTATTTCTTACAAAATCCCCAAGCATATAAACAAGGCACTTTGAAATGGTTGACAGCTCAGAGGTGGTGGATTGAGTAAACTCTTTTTGTGGTAGATGGACACAGAAGCTATTAAAAGCTTTCCTTACAATGAAGAGTTTTCATTTTTAAGAGGTTTGGAAATAAAAAGTTATAGGATAAGGTTGCCTTTGAATGTGCTTACTTGTATTTACAATGCACATCAGCATAGTGAAACATGTCTTAGTGTCCACAGGAGGCAGGACAAATAAAACATCATATTTCAACCATCAGTTGCCCCAGGAGTGTTTACATCGTTAATGAGGATGATAGCTGGAATTTTTCTCTTGAGAGTCATTGGAAGGAGCTGATTGATATCACTGGACAATGGTGACAAGTAACTTCTATAATTCAACCAATAAACTGTGTTTCACCTCTTAAAATCTCAGGGGACTGGTGAGAATTCTCTGGTTTGTCCTGTGAAATAATGTCATTAAATTAAATGGGAAAGATATGGGAGAAAGAAGATACCAAACGTATGATGCAGAGCTCAGTGTGCCAACAGCCACTGGGCATCCTCACGAGGCATTGCCAGGAGAAGGCCAGAATTTGCAGGATGCGCTTGCTGGGGAGGTGAGGCTCACCCGCTGTCTCTAGCAGGAGATGCATCCCCGGGAAATGTGTGCCTCCCACAAGCTGATTGCTCCTGTAGGGCTGTGGGAAGTGAGCAGAAATTAATACATTGCTGAGGTTGTCTGGACACCTTGGAAACCAGAGAGGAAAAAGCAAAAGACAAACTCCTATGTTTTTTTAGGTTTTATATCATAGAACTAGATTTTTTTGATTTTTTTTTTAATCCTTAACACATTGCCATTACAATCAGGGCAAGCGCTATACATCATCAGGAGATCTGGACAACATCTTTTATACAGATGGAGCAGTCAGACATTACTCGCACAGTCAAAATTGCAACGGATGGTTGTTTTTACTGGTAGCTATCAGGAGAATCTTTCCAAGCTGCTTATAAAGATGGTTGTATGGAAAATGTATTATGATGGAACAAGGCCATATTATATATGCTATTTATAGAGTGAATCTGCTGAAATAGTTCTTTGTGTGGTAATTCTTTGTCAAAATTATCTAAATCAACACAGCACCTCTTTTGGAACATGGAGCATTAGAGCAGTTTGGTATGTAGAAACAATGAAATATCTTTCAAGAGCACACATCAGCTTAGTGATGCAGTTTGGTCTTCAAACCAGGTCTCACAGCTCTCATACCCAGTTGCTATTAGGCTGTAGGATAAAACCCACAAAAGGAAATTATTCAGCTCAAGTAAGAGAACATTTGTGAATCCATCCTTTCACTTTGGTATCAAAAATATTTAGTGTTAGTTTTAATTCAGTAAATTTCAAAGATCATCAGGAGTGATGGCCGCGGATCAGTTTTGATAATAAAATCTCGATGTTCTGCTTTCTTGCCGTATCCCAGCTTTTCTGCTGTGACTGCTTCAGCTCCTAATGAAGTGTAAGGAAGAAAAGCTGGGCACAAGTAGTGTTGATTCAATACATTTGCAGCTTTCTTAAAGACCACCACTCTGCCCTAACAGGATTTTATGGGAAACAAAAGAAGAGGAAAAACAGCTTCTCCAATGGAATAGAAATCCTCTGGCTTTACTAATAGTAAACTTATCTCAGTGCCACATGATGATACATCCCAGTAACACATAAGTAAGCACTGAGGTCAGATTGGTTCCACATTCAGTTAAAAAAAAAAAAAAAAAAGGACCATCAAGCACCATTAAATCACTGCAATGACCTCCAAATGAGAAGATTTCATGTGCGCGTCAGTGAAGAAAAATTCCGTAACTAGTTTTATCTTGGCAAAGGTAAGCTTGTTTCAAATGCCTTTTAAATAGAAACACAGGGTAAAAGCTGCTCCGGGGACTTCCGGAGGGGGAGCACCCAGGGCTGGGTTTAGACACCCCCTCCCTCGGCCAGGTCCCTGCCCAGCTCCTGGCGGCACCCGGGAGCCCCTGCGTCCACAAGACTTTCTTCTGGGCAGGGACCTGCTGAATCCAGCTTTCTGTCTTCTTCCTCCCCTCGGGTCAGGAAACAGGGAAGGACTGAGTTGAGGCTGGAGAGTGGGAATGCATCTCCAAACCCTCTGTCCTCAGCAGGACAAGAGGCCCTGAAGATGCCAAGCACTTATCCCATCTTGGCACGAACAGATCTCTGACTGCTGATAGTGGATTGACATTTTTCAGTTTTAATCTTTAGGCTTGTCTGAAGGAAAACTGAGGGAAAAAGCTCTGGGATCACACTCCTCTGTGTGATTGTGGCCTCACTGTATTCTGCTTGTTCGAGGCAAGACTTGTGAAATGTCAGATTTAAAGTAATAAATGAAAAGATAGTTATGGATTACCTATGAACTATATTTTGACTAGAAAACCCAGCAAAGCGCTCTTCCCTTGAGTCAGCTCAAGTGGGAGCCCGTTGGATTTCCTTCTTGATGAAACAATACTGTTGTGAAGTAGGAAACATGACAAAACTTAAGACCGTTGAACATGATATATTGTGTCGTATTGCTTGACTGAAGCAAGGACACATGGCTGAATACAATTTCTGTGTTGGAGGAATTATTATTATTATTATTATTATTATTATTATTATTATTATTATTATTATTATTTAATTGCTGGCATAATGCTATTTCACTGCTGAGCCCTGAAAGCCAAAAAGTTAATTTTCAGTTTTTTCTTGTTTTCTTTTCCTCACACCTAATCAGCTGTATCTAGGACTTAAAAAGGGCAGATCTGTTTTGCAGTCTGGTGGGATGACTACACTTTGTGCTGACATACCAAGCTATCTTTAAGCTCTCTCCCTGGAGTGCAGCAGCAGAGCAACACAGCACAGATTTCGAAGCAGACAGCTTGCCCGGCTAATTTGAAGTCCGTTCTCAATCCCGTGTTACCGTGTGAAATCAATGGTGCCCAGTTTGGTTGTTTAAACCTGGGTGGGATACACCTCAGTCAGCAGCAATTAGGCATCCGAGGTGCAGCACGAGAGTCTCCGGAGCCGGATGCCTGGCGTGCAGCAGGAACCCAGCACCGGTGGCAGCGGTGGGCAGCAGCAAGCGACTGGTCGCCGCTTCAAAGGGCAGAGCACATCACAGCTGGGTAATAAACAATTTGTTGCAGGGGTTACAACATCGGTCCAGTTCAGATTCTGGTGAAATCTATGTTAAATCCCTGAGAACAGGGTTGTTTCTCAGACAGACAATTTTTGGGATCTAAGAGCACATTAAATCCTTGCTGGAAGAAAAGCGAGTAATATGAGCCTCAGCATGATCTCTCCTAGCTTGGTTCTCTTTTTTTATTGCTGTTCATCCAACCGAGTGTTTAGAATGTAGGTGAACATGGCAAAAATAATGAAGCCAGAGCAAAAAGGGAGAGGTAGCAAGCATCACCACCAGCACCGCTTGCCACCTTCCTGCAGGGTTTCCTCTCCTTTGAATCTTTCTGCAGGTAAATAACTGAAGTAACCACTTCCAGATTTGTTAATCAACATCCTTTTTTTTTTCCCCCAGGGAGAAAATTGCTGCTGACTTTCACTGTGTGAAAACCAGCGAGCAAAGTCCACTGCTGGCATGTGCAGTGGGAACATCACCGGGTGTCAGGGGGCTTTGTGCGCCTGTGGATTTGCAAGGTCCTTTGCCTGGCTTTGCTCATGTTCCCAGCGGCTCCACAGCACAAACCAGGGCTATTGGGATGCAATTACTCTCCCTCTGAAATGGAAAGGCTCAGACATGATGTTTTCTTGTCATTTTCATTAATTATGATTTACAGTTAAGAGGACTGATTCAAGCGAGCTGTCAGAGCAGGAGGAACGGTGGCAGAGCTGTTCAGTCCTTTCTCCAGGGATATGATGGCATTAATAATATCATCATTTTCATTTTTTTATCTATTATAAAATCCATAAGAACAAGCCTTTGAAACATCTCCTCCTATACCCTGCCTCTGCCAGTAGCTGGTAGCAGTTGCTGAGGGAAGGGACTAATTATGTACTCTCAGATAGGCAACTGCTCTAACTAACAGGCAATTATTTGCTGGATTCTTGTATTTAAAAATAAGGGATTTAAATAGTAAATGCAACACATAATTACTGAGGCAAATTGTGAAATGTTCAGGCAAAATGACACATGGCATCTCAGTGGGATAAGTCTGTCAGGATTTGGGAAGGAATTTGTTTATTTGGAGTAGTTTTCATTTTCCCTGCTTCTTTTTTTCCATCTGGCCATCCCAGACTTTCATCAGCTTGACTGGCGGCCATTCACCTGTGATGGGATGGTTGGCCTGCACTTCACAAGTGTCCTTCCCAGCATTTGTGGGTGCAGCAGGGGTGTCTCAGCCATCCAGCCAGATAAGCGATCACCTTGTTTCTGTTGATAGTGTGCTTCAGAGTATTTTTCTGTTCAACAAGACGGTGTTTCCCACACTTCCCATCCAACAAACCGGCAGCCCACCGGCTGCTGACTCCTCGGTGACAAAAGACCAGCCACTGCTGTTTGTCTTTTATCCTCTCTTGCCATACAGGTTGCTGGTGAGAGGACAGAGGAGGCTTCTTTCCCCCTTCTTTCTCCCCAGTAAATGAGATAGCAGCCGGCAAGGTCAGTATCAGCGCCTGGATTACGATCAGCCAGGTTATCTGGTCACCGCCATCAGGAACTGTCTTTATTGACAAAGAGCCTTCAGTGCAGCAGCAGATAGCTGCTGGGGCAGGCTGGCAGAGAAAGAAACTGCTTTTACAACCTGCTACTACAAGATAAAAAATTACCCAGAGCATTCCTGAAATCTGGGGTAAAATGCTATTCTGCTTCCCTTCTGCACCCTTCCTTGTTTCTTTCTTTAAGCTTTCTTTTTTGTTTTTTTGTTGTTTTTTTTTTTCAACCACGGTGTATTAAATCTATAAAACACATATTTTTTATATTCTATCCAGATTAAAAATACTAGAGAGTTTTGAAGAAAAGGCATTATCAGACTTGAACCTACTTTTGCAGGGTCAGTTTTGTTATTACGAATTCAGAAATATCAGGGCAGATCCTCTGTTATGATAAAACTATGTGGCTATGACAGTTAGCATTAGGTGAAAATACGCTCTCTGTCGATAAAAGATTACTTAAACAACATCAATGTTTGTCCAAAAGAATTACATATAAAAATAGGTTTAGTCATCTGAATTATTGATGAAGAAAAATTCTGTTTTAGTCCAAATAGAAGCTACTTTTAGGCAAATTTAATCAGCTTTTTATCATTTGTAGCTGCCTCATGTCATCAAAGCTGATCTGGTTTCACTAAGCTGGAACATAGCTGCTGTTTTCATAAATGAGAGTAGCCAATAAGCAGGAAAACGTTCCTAACTGTGGATCTCTTGTTCATAAATAAACAGATTTGCTGATTATTCATTATTTGTTGTGCCTGTTTGGCGTTACATCACTCACAGCATTGACTAATAAGGCATCACAAAAGTTCAACTACATTATATTAACATTCCAGTCCTGTACTATTGCCTATTGCTTATGTATCCTGAAATGTTGCAAATTTTCAAAGTACACAGCACACCAGAGGCACTAATCTTCCTGCACAGTCCATGAATGAATGAATGTGTTCCAGCTCAATGTACCGTCCTCATAAATCAGCTCATTATCTCTTAGGCATCAGTACATATAATTGCAATTGATGTCATGTTTATAAATCCTGCTCACAGAGCACGTGTATGGAAATGGGCTCAGATCCACTGAAAAGATGTTTTGACCTTAGGTGACCTTCATTTAATTGTCTTTCATACAACATGGAAGAAAATAGCAGCGCCACAGAAGAAATTAATATTATTTTAGTGAGTTTTCTCTAGCAGTCTCATAAGGTCATTTATGAAGTTCAGTAATCATGATGGATGCCCTTTTGATGTGCACTGATTGAGAGGTCAATACTGGGACTTTTTACCTATTTTCAGAGCCTCAGATGAGTTGCTGAGCAATATTCCAAAAAGATGTGCTGCACTAAAGGATAGCTTACCTGGATATGAGAAATGGAAATTTATATCAGGAATTTAGCAAAGGACTGAGCATTGGTGTTAAATGACCTACCAGATAAAATTATGCATGCAGCACCGTATAGCAGAAACGCAATGTGGGAAGAACAGAAACACCACGGTTCGCCCTCCCTGCTGGGGGAGGCTCTCCTGTTGTCTCCAGCTTGCAATCCACCCAGGAGACAAAAGAAGGCCCTGAGATGAAAGCCTAACCCCCGCATGGCTCACAGCAACAGCTGGGGGACACGGAAGAGCGGGGACAGACGCCCGACACACGCCAGCCCCTATGGTCAGCCCTCCGGAACCTCTGGCAAAGACAGGATTGCGGAGGCAAACAGGGGCATGATAGGTGATAGGAAGGAAAGAAAGAGAGGGTAGAGCCAAGATTTAAAGCCACTTGTGCGACCTCCTGAGAAGCGATCGCAATGTACACAGTTCTGTAGTTAACACTCGCGTTATTTAATTTTCTCAGCAGGGAAAAGTGCCGCAAGTCTTTCCAAGGTAAATAAACCACGGCTACTTTGCACTCTGCGTGAATGCCAGATCCAAAGCCCGCTGCTTCTTCCCCCACAGACTTTTTATCAACACCTGGCCCTTCCTTTCTGCTCAGACAGCAGCAGTCCCCCGCAGCCCTCACCTCGCCTCCCTCAGGCATTTCCCATCGCAGCTCCTGTAACTTCCCTTGCTCAGCTTTGCAAAGATGCCCATTTCCCACTCATGTCCCTTCCAAAAATGCCACCAGGGCTCTCCCCTCCACCCCCCATCCCTGCTATGGATGGATGTTTAGCTCTTCCAGTGTCTCAGATGCCAACACCGTCCACTGCTGTATCAAGGGAGACCTCCCAGCCCCCTGTCTGCGAGCTGGTCTGCAAACATCCCCCCCTCCACCCATGGTCTCCTCCCAGCCATCAGTCCCAGGACTCCCACACTTCCCACCAGCCCCCTAGTCCCAGGTTCTTTTACCCTCCCGTGCCTCTCCAGTCACTTTGTGCCCATGCAATGTGCAAAGGGGGTAAACATGAGCTATTCGTACAATGGCGACAATCAAACACCTTCTTGAATTACTCCCAAGCTTGAACATGTTAAGACAGGTCAATTACTTATAATCTTATAAGCCAGGATATCTTTCTAAAATGAGAAAAGTTGTTGAGTGCCTCTGCCAGAACTGACACTTAAAAATAAGACACAGAAATTTTCCAATATTCTTCTTAGGTAATTTGTTTAAGCAAAGATTTTTCTGTTTTCATCATTTAATAATTCCTCTGCCAAAGCTGTCAGAGTTGAATTTTGAATTTCAATTCAAAAGGAAAAAAAAAATGTTGGCTCATTTGACAAGACTAGTGCTTCTCATTGACTAGAAGTTATAACTACAACCTATTATCATAGCTACAACTACTTCTGCTGAATATATAATGCTGGGCACTAGCCTATTACACATCCGAAGTTATGTACATATCAGCATCTAATTCTTTTGTTCCTAGTACAAAAGCTGAGGTAAAATCCAGATCTAATGAACTCCAAAGCTAAAATTCCAATTTCTGCAGGTGGAGCTAAAAATCTCCTCCCAGATTTCCACAAGCCACATGCATAAGAAGATATTTTCCATGCTGGCAAATATATGGCTTTTCACATCTCATATTTAAACCCTCAAATAAGGGCCTGCAATTCTATTCATGCAATGATATACATTAATCTCTTGCTATCTTATTTGATGTGAATTACTACTCGGATATTTTATGGCACTCTCCACTGCAGTTTCCAAGCCCCTCACAAATCGTATTATTTTACCTCTGTCAACTACACGAAGAAACCTGCAAGTATTTAAGTGCAGATTAGATGCAGCTTTGTAAAAAATGATTAACTAACTTGGCCAGGACAGATGCGAACCATGGAAAGTTGTGTGCCTGGTCCAGCAGTGAGCATGCACAGAGAAAGTGCACAGCAGAGCTGGACACAGGACCTGGGTCTGCGGGGTGATTTCAGAGGGCAGCCACCTCTTCTTTACCCACTTGACTCAGTCTTAGCTGCCCATGGCAGTAACCCATGTTCCTGTGTGTGTTAGAACAGACTCACGGATTGCCTCCCTCCTACCCAAGGGTTTTCCTTATCTGTGCCCAAACCACACTGAAGGGAACATTAGTCACTGCTTTAATTCTTTGCTAAAAGCAACAACCCTGAAATCCCAGCTAACATAGATGGAAGTTTTGAAGAACCTTATGTCTGAACCTGATCTCCTTTAGCTCAGCATCCAGCCAGTGGGAAGCCACAAAAGTGCTGTTTGCATTCAGGTCAGGTGAAGGAGAAGTGGTCAGGGAAACCCATTCTAAAAATTCAGCACTGGCATAATGACAGAACAGGAAAATGCAAACAACACTGATGACTTTTTTGTTACCTTTGACTCAGGGCGGGAGGGAGGCAATAAAGTCTCCCTGTAAAGAGGCATGAAAGAGAACAACGTGACAACCTCAGTGAAACTGTGAATTATGCCGCAAATCTCAGGAAGATGACCGCTGTGGATCTCACTTGAAGCCTTTTGGAAAGGGGTTTTACTGTAAGAGCTCCAGATCAGGGAAGCTGAGGTGAGCAATCAGAGCAGGCCCTTTAAACACCACCCTGAGAGGTGAGTCAGGTGACCACTTTAGAGAGGGCAGCCTGCTCTAATAAGCCACCGCGCTAATAAGGAGAAAGCTCATTTCATCCACCATTAAATATCCATTAAGGACTTTAATTCTTGCCAGCTCACTTGCGTGAAGTGGAATCAGTGGAGAGCTGAGAGTTTATTAAGCTTCACTATTCATTTTGCCCAAAATGGCCTTGTACCCTGACAGGGAGGAGAAAAGCCAGCAATTCAATAGATGAATGCTGTGAAAAATGTTCACAATCATTCCCCTACTAATAACATACATGTAAATGGAAATAGGCTTTGGTTGCCTTAAGGAAGCAAATGCTTTTCAAGCTGTACTTAAAAAGACTGAATGACAGGCTTTTCAGAGGTGCTCATGAGAGGCAGCCCCTGCCAACTTCCACAGGCCTATGCTCCTAAACATAGCTAACGGTGTCAAAAATAATGAGAGCGTTGTGTCTAAGCCCTCATAAAAACGTTAGATGACTGGTAGCAGTCCAAATCCCTGCAACCCTTAGGTGCAGCTTTGTGTCGGAGGTCACATCCGTGGCGTTGCGTCACAGGGAGCCTGTTGGCATGGCGGCGTGGCCTTGCGGCCTGGTGGCTCTGCGCCCACTTCTGGGAGTGGGGAGAGCCATGCATGGCCTGGGTTACTCCGCTCAGGCCTAGATGGTTTCGCTCATGCCTCTTCTTTTTTTTGGTGGGGAAAAAATGGGAAGAGGACAAAAGGAAATTACAAAATACAACCAGGAGGATGTAAATTTAGTCCAGCTGTCCATCTCCTCTATTTTTTCTAGAAGATAGGAAAAAAAATAAGGTTATATCTTTTTAATTGTCTTTTAAAACAAGGAGTTGTGCTTCTTTAAAAACAGTAATCGCAAAGGGAGTACTCAAAAAAGGCCATTAACTATTGGTCAAAATCAGTTGTTTCTTCCTCCAGTTCTAATTGTATCTCTTTTGGTTCTCAAAGTACACCCTGAGCTGTAACATTCAGTTAACCATAAACTCGCCTGAGGAGAGAGTAGAGCAGCTGGAGCTGCAGGCCATAGGACCATAGAATCACCTAGGCTGGAAAAGACCTTCATGATCATCAAGTCCAACTGTCAGTCAAATCCAACTGAACCATGCTTCGTTCTGTGTTTCCATGTACTGATGCTCCAGGTGCTTCTGGATTTGGTGCTGTACTTCACTTCTTTTCAGCCTGAATCTTTTCTTTTGAAGCTTGCATCTCAGAGACCTTTCCTTCACACTGTTCTGCTGTCTGGTGAGAAACTAGATAAATCTTCCTTGACCACCACGAATGACCATTTGCCCATGATCCATTAGCGTATGGTATGGCGGTTAATCAATTTTTGCCTGCTAAAGTGCAGATACTTAGAACGAAGGAGGATGTTGGACCTCCTCTGGGAGAATGAATCTGCAGAAGAAAAAGTGGGAAAGCAAGGGTGAAACAGGAGGCTGATATCAATGAAGTGCCTCAGATGTAAAGCAGGCACCCGGGAATTATGGTGTGTGCTACTGCCTAGATGCACACAGCCCTTCTTCAGACAGTTGCACATCTCATTCAAGCCTTTACTTTCCATCCCTGATAGTTCCTTAGGCTGAATATTTTCTTCTTTAAAATAGAATTTGGAAATAAGATTCCCACACGTGAGTTTTTAAAAGCACCTTTACTTGTAATTTAAAACTTCTCTGACAAATCTAGCTTGATGTACTTTGTTTTGCAGAGTGCCATACCACAGGAGGCTTCTGTTCTTGTTCAGCTGAAGGCTAAGGGCTGTCTTTTATGGTGTTCACAAAAACTTCGATATCTTTCTGTATGATCCATCCTCAGGGTGTTTATCTGATCAGAAGTGGGTGGAACACAGGCCCTCTGGAACACACAGTCCTGTTTCCTAACTTACCAGGTTTACAGGAGTTGAGATTAATGTCAGATATTTCTGGGAGCCCATAGAAATTGAAATCTCTAAGACATTTCAGATTTGTCACCTGCTAATTTTGGAAACAGAATTCTTTACACAAAATTAGATACTATTAGATACATATTTCCTGCCCCTACATCAAAAACAATTAATTAAGTTTCTGAAAATGTTTGAAAATATCAGCACTGCTACACTTTCTTCTTCCTCTTCTGATCAAAAAGCATGACAAATAAATCCTCTACAATAGCTTTCATTTAACTACTGGCACTGCATATCAGACTATTTGCAACTGCTACCAGTTTAACAAAACTTTTTCCTACGGGAGAAAGTCTAGCCAGCCTCAACTAAATATTTGGGGTTACAAGCTGTTAAGAGTGCTGTATTAGATTTATTTTTATAGCCCTAACAGTGATCATGGCTGCTTCTCAGAACAAACTTGGTATTAGAGCCCCTGCTTCAAAGGGCCTGTAATGTAAACCACGGAAGATCAAAAGAAAACAAGTTGCCATGGTGGAGGAGAAGTCTCAGACCCATACATGGCTACTCAGAGTGTTGTAGGAAGATCTGCCATGGCAGAATTTCTTTTGTGATAGAGCTGGTCATAATGAGTCTGATTTTACTTTTTTAAATGGAAAATATTTAACAACAACAACAAAAACAAACAAACAAACAAACAAACAAAAGCAAATACAAGTGTTCTGTGTCGCGATAAAAAGCGACTTGGAAACACAGAATGTTCCACAATATCAATATTGTAGTCCCCATGAACCTCCAGTGTTTTTATTCTAGTGCAAATATTTATGTGTTTTTAAATATACAGGACTAAAAGGAAAATGCTACTTAGATTTTCATCTAAGACCAAATGTCTCCTAAAGATTAAAGCTTCAGTCTTTTGAGAAAAATGTAGGTTCTCATAATCTTTCAAAAATGGGCAAAAAGATGAGTGATTGTAGTTATTTTTCTTGCTCTCTCAAAAAGCACAGTATGGAGAAATAAACTCAATTCAGGTGGACAAAAAATGAAAAGAAAACAATAGGTTATTTTTAAAATGGTCTCTGAATTGATTAGCTTCAGAGAAGGAGACTGTGTCCATGACAATGCACTTTAGCTCTGGCAAAGGTACATAGATGAAGAGGAGAAATCAAGTGACCCTCTCTGAAGTAGAAGCTGGATTTTGTCTGTTTGCTCACTTGTTTGTTGGCTTTCCTCTGTTTTAAAGCCTCCTGATGTAAGATGTCAAACGCTGTTGACTTTTGCTGATTTCCTAGGAGCAGAAGATGGACTCCATAATTACCATCGTTGCTGTGATCAGTATATTGATCTGCAATGAAACAGCACAACATCACCATACTTGAGTGCTTCTTTTATCTTTGGAATGAAGACTTGGAGAGCTTATTTTCATGTGAGATTATATCTTTCATTGTTTTCATGCAAACTATTAAGAATATTAACAATTTAGTGAGGTTTTATCAGAAAAGGAATTTTATAAGCAGCAAATATCTCAGGGATGTATCTTTTTTATTTATCAGGGAAACAGTCTTATAAAAATAAATAAATCAGGCAGAGTCAAGCCTAAATACCTTATTTAAAAAAATGAAAATGACAAACATGAGAATGCCAAATAATTCAGAGTTTTGTGCAACCTTTTGCTTACCTTCTTAATGCAGTTAACACAAGCTACTTCCAAGATAGGTCTATGGCTTGCTGTAAATTAAACTACAAGGGCTAAATTCTCCTTTCATTTATATGACAACACTAAGAGATTAAAGAATAGGCTGTGTTGTTTCCTTCTTAGGCACATGGGTTTGAATTCTGCACCTAGTGTTGCTCCTTTACATGCTGTATTCATTTGCTTTTTGCTCTGGGCAGATAAGCTGAGCGCTATTAATATGCATTTCCTTGTATTAATATGTTAATATGCAATGGCTAAATGCAGATAAGTAAGGAGATGGAATGAAAAAAGTCCTCTAGTCATCCAGATTTTCAGCCATGTTCTGGTTTTCACTGTTTCTTTTTCAAGCACTTTGTTAAGATTTTGACTTTCCAAACTGATAAAAAACAGCCCCTGAAGAAAAGCCAAGAAGAACATAAAATGAGGAAGGAAACTTCTACCTGCATTCATATTGGTCCCAGTATCATTTGTGAGATCACAGCCGTCACAGTCTTCCTTTCTGAAGTCAGATTAAGCCAAGATGTTATTACTCTACTGGGTGCTGTCTGTGTTTTTTAAGTAACTCTCCTTTGAAGCCTTTTTTTTTTTTTTTTTCAACAGTGTCATTTCACTTTTGCTCTTCTGTGAGTTGCATGCTGTTGCTGCAACTGGGCCAAGCACACTAACTGCTTAACCAAATTCTCCTGTTACTTCTTGAAGATATATAAACTAAACACTCCAAAGTGTTGATATATACCTTTGGAGGGAGGGAGCGAGGGAGGGAGGGAGAGAGAAAGAAGAGTCAACGCATTGCAGGTTTTTCTTTTTTTAGGACAATCATATGCTTACAACCAATTCTCATCAGTTGCAATTAGAATAAAAAATAGGAGCCATTTAATGGCAAGAGACAGATTATTTACTTGCAAAACTCTAATAATGTTAACAGAGGTCTGTTAGCAAAGTTGTGCTCCAGGTCACCTGAGGCAAGCAGGGGCAAGTGCGAACTTTCTTACAATGCCTATAAATGTGAGGGCATGACAGAGATGTAGGATATTCCAAGTTCTTTTACAAATATCTGCATGGAGAAGTTGTGCCTTGGTCTCCTGCAGCTGTGTTGTATCATGAATTACTGGGTCATTGGGTAAGTCTGTTCTTGCTGTTGTGTTCTTTGGTGTATCACAGCCTAAATTATTCTTGGCCAAAAGTACTTCCAGCCACAATTGTTGACTACATTCAGCTTAGGTCTGTGAATAGTTTGGGGGTGAAAACAAACTGCAGCTTTTGGCAAACAATTTCTTTGCTTCCAAGAATTTCTTGGCTTTGTGCAGAGCAACACCACAGACTGTAAGCACAAAAGCTCTCTCCTGAATCTGGAGTAGGTTCATTGGGCAAAAGCCAATGAATTGTGTAAGCAGTATGGTGATGCTAATCTCTGAGATTCATGCAGGTATTAAGAGCTCAGTCCTCAGGAGCTCTGGGCCTTGCCCTGTTCACATAACAAGGTCTGACCTGTTTGCCTCCCGAAACGATAGACAGAAAATGCAAAATATGCCTAGACTCAGGAAAGTCCTTCTGAATCAACTAAAGGTATACATTTAAAATGCTCTAGTTAAGTTTATTTAGGTGCACAGATTTGTGGTACAGCAATACTAATTTAATAGTAATCACCCTTACTAAGATTCATTTTGATTCATTTTGATTCATTTTTTGCAGTGAGATAATCTAACTTTGAGGAAAGAAGAAAATGTAGTTGAATTCTAAATGAAGTTATCCACCTGGGGTTCAGCACAGTTTAACCTGTACAGATACATTTTCACTCGGATTAACTCTCATAAGAGTCCCAAAGTAGATAAAAAGACTATTCCTTTCTTGAAGGCTTGTTTTGGGGAACACACTAGTTTTGAGTAACAGATATATTTTATATGTGACATCAGCATGCAAAGACTTGTACTCAAGTTTCAACACATTTAGCATTTCTAAATTGATCTGCTGTACTACCCAGAATGTATCATCTTTGTAATGCTGTGTTATTACTGTTGTTTTTTTTTTTAAACAGAAATGTGTATATAATTACACAATGTAAACAGAGCACAAGACCCATGGTCCTCCAGAAAAAGCCCACAAGGGGAACTGTCCTCTCCTTTCTAACAGTTAAAAATGTTTCATTGCACAGATTTTGCAGTCCCTTGTCTCCTGCTCTCAGTAAACACATTTGTGTGCAAATAGTAAGTTTGACACAAAAAGCAAAATAAGAAAGAGGGAGATAGAGGCAAAGGATGACAGAAAAAGGCTTATGGAAGATAATTCAGTTCTTTTCAAGGAACTTGAATGAGATCGATGAAATCCAGCTCTTAAAGGCTGAGACCACTAGTCAGTGCTTCTGTTTAGCAGAAAAGAGAAATAGTATTGTTTTAATTTATAACTAAATATTGTAAATCAGAAGCCTCTGCTTTGTCTCCTTTTACTGTCATGACTATTGTATCATTCCATTCATTTATATGTTGATATCCCTTATTCTTCACAACTCAATTTGCTTCTGTCATGGCATAACAAATGGTCATCCTAAGACTAAACATGTAAGAGATAAAAAAAAAAAAAAAATCAAAGCTCAAGCACCAAGGATATACAGAGCTAGGTACATAAATTGTATAATCTCACCATTCATCTACCATGCTGGCTGCCTATTTTCTCGTATTATTATTCATGCATTATTAGTAATAAACACTATTACCTAGAAAAATCTCAGGATAAATAAAGAAAATGCTGTTTCTAAAAGAAAAAAAAAAGGGGGAGGGGGGTATTTTACTTCTTTTCAGAGAAATGTGCTCAGAAACTCAAAATGCAAATTGTTGTGAAACTGTACTTTAGTTTATGTTAACTCTGTAAGAACAGCATGTTTGTATGTTTTCTGAAGCAGGTGCTCCTCCACCAATTTCCTAGAGTGGCAACAGTCTAAGAATGTCAGATGTACCTATATAGAGAATCTATCACTTCAAGATTATAATAGGGGGTTGAAACAGCCTTTGTATTAGTTAATTAGATTGCATGTAGCATGGTAATGAGGTCACAGAAACTCATTTGATGACCTTTGTTATAAATAGCCATTAATTAATGTGTAATTAATCTCTACATTCATGGAGACATTGCATTTGAGCTGTACATGAAAACAAAATTAGAAGACGTCATATTCCATGTTGTAAATGATTGTTGATTAAATGGCTACTGTATCTAAATGATTCCCAAATCATCAAGCTAATAAACTGTGAAGGTAATCAGATAACAATGATTTGCACAGTGTTAGAGTTTGCTCAGTGCATGTGTCTGATGACTACAAGCTAAATCATCAAGCAGCTGCTTGAACACAATGCAGACCCACCAAGACATCCTTAAACAGCATCCCTTGTTTACAAAACCAGTGTCTTACTTCTGCTAAAGTTTAGATTTCATCATGGGGAAAAAAAAAAGAAAGATTATTAGTAGAAGTAGAAAAGAAAGTAGAAAATATTTTCTACTATAAGCAATGATTTAACATTACATGGATTTTGATCAGATCCTCACAGTCACTGGGAAGATTTCTTAATGACATAACCTGTCACACGTTGTAAGAGTGAGGTAAAATACCTCCGGATCCATGGATTTCAGCTGCCATGCTCTCCCATCCCCTCCCTGCAATTGCTGACTCTCCTAGCCCCTAGATCAGGTAGCTGCAAAGCCCTCCTAACACAGCTACACAAACTGGGGCTCAGGTTTTTTTTTCATTTCAATTTATCTGCAAAACCTTCGGTCAAGCTTTGGTGGCAATACTGAAGAAAATAGATTCCCCTGTGTTTCTATTCTCTTTGCCCTCAATCTCTCCTCCCTCAGCGTAGCAGGAAGAACAAATATTAGCGGATCCTAATGGCCAGGTCAGCCACTAGCTCTGAAGTGTGGATTTAAAACATGAGATTAATTCAGTCAAATGACCTTAAAAGTGGTACATCTTGACCAATATTATTAGTGAAGAAAATGACATGCTTTCTTGCTTCATAGATGAGGTGATAACTCTTAATGAGAAGCAATATATTAGGGCTTAATATGGGGAGCTAGCAAGAAGCAAACTGTTGGCTTATGAGACTCTCAGTGTTGTAATATTCACAAGTGGCCACACTGAGCCAGCTGATCAGAGAGCAGATGACTAAAATGGATTAGCTTTTAGATTTTTTGGGGGGGAAAATCTATTTCTATAGGATCTTTTGCTTTATGTATTTGCCATGAGCATATGAAATGGGAGTATTGGAAAGAACTACAGTAAAACAGAAACAGTGAGAAAATCAATAGTGTTTGGAAGAGACAGGAGAAAAAAAAAAAAAAAGGAAAGAAAAAGAAGAAGAAAACATCAACCCCCCAAATCTCAACAAACTATTGTGCAGAAATTTCCTCCAAACTTAGCAGGAAAAAAAAAAAAAAGGCATAATGGCATGTCAGAAGCAAGGGATGGGAATTTCCACAGAAAATAGCAAGAAAAAGAAATGGAGAGACAGGGCAGATCAAATAAAGACAACAGAAGGGACGAAGATCCACACAGTTTACTGGGTGTCCAACAGCTAGGGGCTGGGCTTCTGCTGAGTATCAGTGCCATCACAGGAAGGCACCCACCTCACTGCCCAGAGCTAAGGAGGAATTCCTTGCACCATGGCATGGACAAATGGTGTTTAGTTGGGTGGCCTGGAGAGATGGAAATGGATGGAGCTCAGGCCAAGGAGGGGTAGCAGTGGGGTCATGTCCCTTCTCTGGTCCCCTCATGGAGACATTGGTCTGAAACTGTCCCAGTACTTGAGGAAGAGCAGGAGAACAAGGCACCATAGAGGGCAGTACAGCCGTTGGGACTGGAGTGGTGGTGACTAGGAGCAGAGCTCCCTGGAGACACCTGAAAGCAAACAGCTCAAGAAAAGAAAGTGATAAAACCAGCAGCTTCCCTCAAAGCAGATCACACTGCTTCTTGCTCTACTCTGCTCCTTTAATGATATGCAACCAGAATGGTCTTTTGTTCTTGGGTTCCTCTTGGCTTCCCCATCTTACTCGTGCTGAAATGTGAGGGTAAAAGATTTTGGCGGAGATCTGCTAAGGGGTCTGTTGGTGCTACTAGGTAACAGCCTCCTTAGACTTTAGCAAGTACTCTCCCAGGGAACGTGCCTGCACTGTCAAGTCCTCCACTTCCAATGGCTCTGATTCCAGCTCAGACTCACCTTTTTTGAGAAATCACTCCCAGATCTCCATAATCCAAGTAATCATTTTTGCATGGTCATAAGAGAATATTAAAAAATGTTCTATATGTTGAGGCTTGATCATTTCTAGAAAATGGTTGTAAAAATAGTGCTTTATTGATTCTAAATGATTTCCAGATCAAAATTGTTCAATTTTCAAATTAAAGCCCCAATCTGCAAGCATTTATAAGTAGCAGCCTTCTTCATGTCAATAGCTTTATTGAATTCGTGTTATGAATTGAGAAAATGAAACCACGTCCCCTCAGCATTGCATACTCAAGCTAGGACTCAAATTGTGTTCTGTCTTGCATTATACAAATTACAGAACTGGATTTTCATTAGCACCAGGGCTAATCAAAGACATTTGATCCAAACTGTTTTGACAGAAAATTGGCTACTTGACAAAATTAATATTTTCATGAGAATGCTTTCCAAAGAAAGAATTGACTTTTTTTGCTGAACAGAAGTGCTCTCCTTTCTTTTTCCCTCCCACAGTTTTAGACACACATATACATATATACCAGGGATTCAGAGCTGCCACCACAAATTCCTAATGCTGTTTGTATTGAGGTTCCTGTGCCACGCCACCTCTTCTGTGTTGATCTGATCTTCCAAATTACAGGGTGGATGAAGATGTTTCACAGGAAACAGCATCCAGGCAGAAATCAAGGGATTAAAGAAAAAAAAAAAAAAGTAACATACTCCTGTTCTTCATTTTCCATTAAATACTGCTACAGCTTTCTGATTCCATTTTATTGGTAGTTTAAAGTATTTGGGTCTCTGAGAAGTTAAATATTTCTTTGAAATATGTTCCTCTGGTTCAGATTAGATATCATGCAATGTTTTGTTGTAATTGGTAAATCATATGAAAAAGAACTTACTGAAGCATAGCTATTGCCCTGGAAAATAGAAATAAAAAATTACTTTAAAATAGTGCCAGGTTCTCTGATCCCTTACATAGAAAACTGAAAACACAGAGCAAAAAATAAAAAATCTGGGTTTACAATCAAGCATAACCTTTAAAAAAGTTTCAGCCAATATCAAATGTATTTTTAAAATTCTCTTATTATCATTTACTTCAATAATTATAATTATTCTTTGGATTTGAATAAAAATAAAAATGAGACCAATACTAATAGTAAAAAGCAAGACCAAGACATTTCTAAAAGTCATGCTCATGTCTGCTTTTGAGTAAAAATCAGTATATCTGGCAGAAAATATAATGGTGATCATGCAAAAACTTGCTCTCATTGTTTCAAGATTGAAAAGAAAAATAAACAGCTAAAATCAAGGAGCTCTTTGTATATATAATGAAATCAGTCTTTTCATGATCACACATAAGAAACATTCATCGTTACATTAACATATATCTTGGACGACTTTCTTTACAGCTCCTCCAGTCGATGTGAGGGACTCAAGCACCAGAGCTTGCTTCAACCATTACGTGCTCTGGCAGGACGAGTTGCCCTGATGAGGGAAACTGAGGTTTCCATCCATCATTGCTTTTTCTTCCACAATGAATGCAATTCAAGGCGTAGCACACTTGAGTAAGATCTGTGTAGATCAAAAGCCTGTATACAAATAAAGTTATTACTGTTGCAGTAAGAAGGGTATCAAAAATACAGATATCGAATGCTGACATTCCACTGCTCATGCAGATAAAACATACATTTGAAGACAGATACTAAACTCAAATGTTGGCGAGGGTTATTTCTGTACATTTCTGTACATTTTGATCATTTCCTTACATTTTCTGTAGAAAAAGTACTAAAAAGAAGAAAATACAATTTTTTGATCTTCCTGGATGAAATGCACTGTATGGTTAATAAGTGCTAGGCATGTGATGTATTCTTAATACTCCTTTAAGAGTTCTCTGCATAGACATAATAGGAAAACCTATTACTACTTTCATCAAGAGAGAACCCAAAAGCTCCCACTAAGGTAAAAGCTAAGAATACACACTGCTTGTTGGTGAAGGTAACATTATCACACAGACTTGATTTTTATAACCGGCACTGTGATATTAAATTTAACATAAGCATTATTTCAGAGCTGCCTGCAAAATAGGCGGATAGAAAAGGGCAAGGAGTTATGATGGTAAATCCTGGCTCATTTCCCTCTCCTTGGTAACAGTCTGAGAGCAGAGATTATGGGAATGAGAGGAAAAGTGGAGGATTCAGCTGATAATTCTCTTATTTGCATAATGATTCTCAAGTTTAATATCACACAGTGTGGTCTCAGCTCTCAGTCTCACTCATCCCTTACCTGCTTTTTATTTCTTCAGTTCCTAAAGCTAACTCACTTAGTAATGTGGAAGGATGCAATTTAGAAAAGTGCAGTTTAATTTGCTTCTTTCCTTCTTCACAGCTCCAATATTCAAGCATGAAACAAAGATCTACCAACCTGAAAACAGTTTATTCTGCATTAAATGACTTATTGCATGACCTTAGTGCTGAAGTTTTGCTTTCTACTGAAGAATATTAATGATTAAGAGCAAAGTGCCACGTTGAGGGCTAGCACTGTCTCAGGCTGCCATAGCCAACATACAAAGTGAGGGGCATACACACACATATATGTTATTGAAAATGCAGTGGTCACTGGGAGGAAGGGCTGGAGAACCAGCCCTGAAGGAACCCTTTCTGCTGGGCCACTGCCTGCCTCCTCTCCTGCCTGGGATGGGTCCTGCCTCCCTGAATGACAAGGTTTGAAAGCAGCGTTATGAAAGGTATGGTACCTCATGCCAGTGACCAGGAAACAGAGGTTACAGGGTCAGCAGCGCTTCAGGATAGTGCTCTGAACCACCGGCAGCATCAGATCAGAGATAAGCCCAGGCTGCTCCTGTTGAAATTAAGTTAGCCAATGGAGAAGTTTCCCTCAAAAATGCAGATCATTGTTGCAAGCTTACAGATATTTGGAAACAAGAAAGCACGTGCGCTCAGCCAGCCTTGTCACTAACACTGTTAGATATTTCAAATGCGATAATTTCCTGCTTCTGAAATGTCACTCAGAAGCCAGAAAACTGCTCCATGAGAGAATGGGTTCTTGAAGGTTTTGAAAGGGAATTTTGTGTGCTGGAGCACTGGTCATTCATCCACTGAAAGTGAGGTTCCTTTGGGGGGGCACCCTAAAAATGAATCATCTTAAAAATAACAACTTCTGAATGCAAGGAAAAAAAAAAAAAAACACCAAACTTTTGTGAAAGAGCTGGGATAAAACAGACTCAGAAAATCCACCCATGTATTGATTTCATGGTCTGGATACCCTTCTTTCATCCTGACTCTGTGCCAGGATGAGTCCCAAGCCTGCATTTTTCCCTTTTCCACATTGTGGTTTCTGTGGTGCAGCTGTGGGATGCTGGAGCTGGACAAAGGAGCAGGGGCTGAGGACACTGCAGAGATGAAACAGACCAGAATTGAGCTTCTATTCTAACGCAGCAATTTCTTTTGATTAAAAAAAAAAAAAATGCAAATACCACTAAATAATAGAGGTACAAATGGCAAAAAAAACTTATTTGCTCTTCTCATACCTAAGTTCTTTTACCTAGCTTTTCTGAAAGGACCTTCATATTCCATCATTTTTAATGGTACATATGCTTTGTTGCCATTTATTTCATTACCCAAGGGGCTGTAGTGTAAAATACAATTTTCCTGCTTGGATTCCAACAATACCTGCCATGCATAATAAAAACCATGCATTCATTTCACAAAAATAAATTGTATTCCTTTTGGAGGCATGTTGTTATAGATGGGTGAATCTGCAATGTTTCTGATTAGTCTAAAATGAAAAGGAAAGGGAAAGAAAGAAAAATTTTCTCTCTCTGGATGTTTGTTCACAGTGTTACACCATCTCCTGGGAAGAAGGATTGCCTGTTTCTTTAAATAGAGTATTACTTGTTAGCCATGTGTATCGCACAATTAAGTGTGAGACAATTGCTCCAATGTCTGCAGACCCAGGAGGAACGTACGCACGCAGATGAGTTCTGTGCTGCTAATGTGCTGGCGAGCAGCATCCTGCAGCTGCTCTAAGCCTTCCCCCTCCTTTCTGGCTGATTTCAAGGGCTGGTGTTGCCTGGCAGGCTCAGCAGGGACAAAGCCACAAACCCAGTGCTGGAGCTCCTTTCCGAGCGGGGAGATGGCAGCAATGCCGATCTCATCTGCTCTCGTTTGCTGACCACCTTGCCAACAACCTACAAGCCACTCTGAACTGATGTGATGGTGCAAATGTGCACTCCTCGCAGGAGCAGTTGTGGTCTATTGAGTTATTAATTGTTATGATGTATTGCATTGCCGCTTGGTTGTTTTGCCATGGAAGCTGCACCCTGCTGTGTGCGAGGCACCCGTGGGGGCAGAGCCATCCTAACACACACATGTTGGAGCAGCACGATTCTGCTCAGCACTTAATGCCCTTAATGTCCATGCAAGTCAATGGGATCTGGGCTTGCCCAGCACCTCGGAGGAACAGGTACTAATTACCACGCAGCCAGTGGAGCAGCAAAAAGCACCGAATGTAGGAAAATCAGCTATGATGCCACCCAGATTAAGAAGCTGTCATGCTAGCTCACAGGAGATCATTAGCCCCCGTGTTTTATAAAATAATGGTAACACATACTGCTCCCTGCAGTTCATGCTTGCTTCTCCAGTGAATATAACACATGTTCATAACAGAGAATGTGAATATTGCAGCACCTCTGAAATGTGCACTGAGGATGGGTACGCTGTAGCTTCTCTGTCCTCGGCTTGCCTATCGCTGGGCACACAGCCAGCCTGAGAGCCTAGAAAATCAGTAGTGTCCATATGAAGACGTTTGTGACTAAAGGCCAAGAAGAAATCCTGTATACATCTCCAATATCTGCTTAAGGCTGCCATTCCCATTCCCAGGTCTTAATCCAAACATCACCACAGCCAAGCAAATGATGGCTTTTGTGTTCCCTGGGATTGAGATATGTCCCTAAGCCATCTGACTGCATAAAGCCTTTACTATTGCAAAGGTTTCAGGGAAGGGCTCACATTACTTATCATATCTGCTACATTTTCATATGGCTGGGCTGGTTCAGGGATAACATATCAGCAAATGCTCATTTTGAACACGCTAGCTATTCTTCCTTTGTGTCAGAGTTTTAATACGAAGTAAGGTTAGCTGTGTCTGTTTAACGAGAGTCAAAATAGAACCACAGCACGTAACAAACATAAATTTGCAGAAGGTGGGAGTTGTGTGTGTGATTTGGCAAGAGAAATAACTCCTAGGACTCCTACTGTCTTATCAAGTGATCTTAACATTATAGTGGCACAGTTAATTTTGGATACCATGCTTCTTTTGACTGTATAAATAGCTGAGTAAATGAGCACAGAATTTCATTAATCATTCATTCTGATCTGCAGTTTGATTCAGTATATAAATTTATATACTGAATATATATAAAGATATATATAAAGATTTTATATATAAAGATTTGAATTTTCTTCCATCCTGTAGGGGAAGAAAGCATTTGAGCAAAATTTATTCAAGTATTCCACTAAAACTCCCAAAAGGATTCAATCAGAATCCAGACTTCTGGGTACACTTACACCTAATGTCCACAAATAAAACTCTAAATAAAGAAACTTGACTATAGTTGCCTTTTCCTCTTGCCATCTGTTCCTGATTGCCTTTGTTAGAACAACTATAGGAATACAAGTGCATTTTGCAGCCATCCCACCTATGATAAGTTTTGTATTTACAAGTAAATAAAGCAGTAACAGATGTCACAGGGGTGATCTTCATTCACAGCTACTGCTCACAGAGGCTTTTCTGAATGTGATCTGTCACTGGTGAAATTTCACAGGAGTGTGGACATCATCTCAGGAAGATGCCTACAATTTCATCTGCAGAGCTCTGGGAAATAAGAGCTTAGATTAAGCTGTAGCTTTTTATCCCCATGTTCTCTCATCCTTCAAAGGAAGGCACCACAAAACAGAAGGAATGAGGGAATCCTTTCACCAGCCCCTGTTTCACCTTTCTCAGTCTTCCTCTGCCTTCCCCCATCAGCTTAATGTTAAAACTTACACATCTAATCGAAGAATATTTAGATAAGTTACTTGGCACTTGAATTAGCAGGGTTACCTTCACAGTACCAAATCAGACAACATTTCCAGGGTGATGTATTAAAAATCTTATGAGAACACAAGCAGAAGCACTAATAACGCGTATGTCATTAACTTCAAGCTGATAAAACATTAACTGCTTAATTCCTGCCAAATACACTAGATACCTCTTCCAGCACTATGTTAATGTTTGAAGTTTCCCATCAGGAACTGACAGCAGTTTAACCTTGGTTAAATCTGTTCAGCATTTGTGCAGTTCGAAGCACTTACTGGGCATATATAAAGAAGCAAGCCATTCAAACAAAAGACAAGGTTTCAGAAATTGTATTGCTTTGTATTTTCCTTGATTATTAGAATTTATGGCTTTTTATCTCGAACATTTTCGGCCCCTCCAAACTATCAAGTTTCACAAAGTCTAAGGAGAGGAGCAATGCATGAAGGCATTGGCTGGAGTGCCTGGCAAGACTTTTGACAACAAAAGTTGGGGTACAGTAAAGAAGGTGTGCAATCCCACAGAGTTTTCCATAATTTTTGTTATGATTTAACTTTAATAAATGTTCCGTTATGGCCCACTGGATGGCTCTGTGATCATTTAGTCACAAAGCAAGGTTGGATGGAACCAGTGTAAATCAGGAATAATTTTACTTTTGTCAGTAGAACTGCAGAGGTGCCAAATTTATTTGTGTAGGACCAGAATGAGCCTTCTGAGCCCCTTTTTAGATTCCTTGTACTCATCTACTGGTCAAATTCAGTGGCACTTCCCCAGGCAATTCACAGTGTTGAAGGGTCACGTTTTTTTTTTTTTTTTTGCTTGTATTTTGGATTTTCTCCTCTTAAATAGATCAGGGGGAGAGGACAAAGAGGATAGGGAGAATGGCTCTTTCGAACACTATCTCCTGGAAACAGAAGGAGGTAAAGGCTTGAGATTTTAGGTCTACATCATTTGGAGGTAAAAAATGTCAACCTATTATCTTTTGGCAACTGTTACTGCAGAGTTAAAAACTATCCAGCAACTTCCAAGTACAGGGAGGACATAAAGAAATCTGTGACATCTTCTCCCCAGCTGTTGGGAAATGGCAGACATTAATGAGAACCCTGAGGGTTAGAGAACTTGGCTTTGTTGAAAACATCCAAAGGAAGAGAGAGAGGTATAAGACATTTCATCACGACAACATGAGAGCTTCTTGTGACAACTTCATCAAAAAGTCTTAAAAGGAGGGAAATCATTTATGCACTGATAATTTTATAAAAGTCATATAGATCTCAAAAAAATTCAGCCAAGAATCATCATTTACTGTATTCAATGCTATGATGCTTTTAGCCACAGGACAAAAAAGCAGTATCTTGACAAAGTTTAACAAACAAAACTTTTGAGCCAGATTCTGTGACACCTGTTAGTTGTGCTTATTCTTCAGGATAGGTCTATACCTTTATACTGATAGAAGTCTAGGCCTAGGAATAGCCTAGGAATTCCTCAGGAAAAAATCTCTGTTCTTTTTGTATCTTTGAATATTTGTCTAGTATATATAATCTGTCAACGGTCCTTTCAATATTTATGGATATTTGTGATCTGGGACAAATTCATTAGCTCTCTTATTCCCCTTATGAGTATTAAGAACAAAGATACTGCTTGATGGAGATACTGTGGGAAATTCTGCCTGCCTGAAGATGTATTCATATAGGTGTGTACCTTGTGTGCCACCAGGTCCCAAAACATTAGTGGCTGAACTGAGGTGGGAAATTAAACTGGAGCACTTTGGGGAAATGTGTTCATTAATTTCTCCTCCTCATGCACAGCACGGGAGTGACTGGTGAGGTAACACACACCATAGCCTGCACAGGCTGGGTAAAGCAATGCCAACAGTTATCTCACGGATATCCTCAAATCAACAAGAGCACATTTATCAGGGGATATCCAGAAAAGTTTTATTAATCAGTCAACCAAGCCTGCATCCACTCTGCCTAAATTTCCTAGACAGGCTCAAAAGGGAGGGAGAAAAAGGGAAAAACAGTAAATCCCACAGTTAAGGGCCAGCAGTAAGGGAGTGCTTTGCTCTTAACCTCTCTGTACACTGTGCCAGGGCAGCGTTCCACCCTTCGTTGCATTCCCAGAGGCTAACTCATGCTGGGAGGACCCAGGAGGCATCGGCTCTGACTCCCGGCTCCAGCCACTCCTGGCGGGAGGCACCGGGCACCCACCCACCCGTAGTACCCATCAGGTCCCCAGCCAGATGCCGGGGGCCATGACACCAAGGAAGTCTCCACATCTGGGTTAATCACCAAATGCAGCTGTGCTGACCAGCTCTTTGGTGTGCCCATGGGAGACAGGGTGCCTCCCAGGCTGGTCTGACTTCAGGGGAGCTCTCTGCCTGCCCAGAGAAATGGGGGGCTGTGATGGGGGGCAGGAAATTGCCTCCAAGGCTCCACAGGAAAACACAGGTGAATTCTCCAGGGTTGTGGTTGTCACATAACATAAATGAATATATGCATATATATACGTATATTTGCAAATATATTATCCATATATCTAGAACTATGACTATACAGCTGTATTCCACCTCTGTATCTAACCCATCCCCATCTGTATACACATATCTCTTGGTTTTATGCTTGAAGATATTAAATTGCACCTCAAAGATATGGTAGGTACCTTGTTGCTTTTTGGATGCTGACACTTGGTTCCTTGTATCAGCAATTTAACCAAATAACTGTTTCTATTCCCAACGTCAAATTTAGTTCATGTTTGCCTGTATTCATTAAGACTCTGATGGGCAATTGTACTTGCCCCACAGATGAGTAATATACACAGTTCAATTCAAGCATGTAATTAATGGCTGCTGCTTAAAAGCTATATTTCATTTGATTTATAGCACATGACATTCTTTTTCAGCCCCACTTGTTAATTGGCCCTATTAGTAGCCCTTTCTTCCTTCATCTCTTTCATTAGCTACATAAAAGGGCTTCCTGATTTTGGGGGGCAAGGGCACAAAGCAAAAGCCTTGCAAAATTAGCTGCAGGTTAATTGTCTGCTTGTCTCGACCAGCGGGGTCACAGTTACACTGGCAGCCTCAGGTGCTGCGCCCCTGCCCTGCCGCCAGGACCGTGTTCACGTTTCGGTGCAGGGCTGTGGCACATCTCTGCTGGGGGTGATGAAGATGCAAGGGAGAGACAAAGAGCCAACTGCTTGCACGGCCACACAGCTGCAGCAAGGATCAAGCTGGAATGGAAAAGCAGAAATAAATATTTGGGAGAGCCCTTCCTCTGCACTCCTGAGTCAGAGATTTCCCTCCTCTTCTCTGGCAGGCATCTATCACCAGCCTTCTGCAAGCCCTCTTCCTCCTTAGGAAGCAACAAAAACAATACTTGGGAGGAAAATGAGTCTTCTGCTGGGTGAAACTCTAAAGCCTGCCTCTGGATAGACTCACCCTGCTTGCCAGTGGCTGGGCAATGCTCGGAGGCTGTCTAATTGTCACAGATAGATCAGAAAACCTCTTTGAAAACCGTGTCAGCCCCATTTAATTATTTTGCTTCACACTCCGGTGCCTTTAACACAGCAGTGCCTGCAAGGTGCTCTCCGTGCCCACAGCTGCCTGGGAGAAGAGCAGCTGATTTAAAGGTTGGAGGGGAACTAAAAGCAAAGATTCATTGTGGTTTCCAAGGAAAGCAAAACGAAATGAAACGAGAAGTAAAAACAATTGCCCTAGTAATCAGCCTCACAATTAAGGAAATGGACCAGAGACCAGAAGATGCATCATAAATCTTCAGGATCAGCTCTCCACACATAGCTCAATGACACCTGGCTGCTCGCCACCTTGTAAAAGTTGCGCAGTCGGGATGCTAGGAAACATGGTGCCACCTGTGCAAAACCAAAAACAGCCAGTTCCTCAGTGGAGGGAAGGGATGCCTCCATGTCCTGGTGGCGAGGAGGCTGCAGGAGGGCACCAATAAGCCACCGCATCAGGGTAAGGGAGTCTTGCTCCTCCTCAGTGCAGTGTTTTGGAAAACCAGGTCCTTTTGAAATACTCACCCAGGGCCAGCATAGAGCCTCGTTTTGCAGAGTTCATTGAGAGCCCAGGCAGTGTGACAAAACCTTAGAAACTGTAGAAACAGAACATCTGATAAGTCTTTTTTAAGGCCGCATCAATTGCTGCTTTGCCAGGAGAAATGCGATTGAGCAGTTTGCCAAAGAAAGGTGCCACAGTGTATCTGCTGGCCGGGTACATCAGGATGGTGTTGGCCTCTCAGGGATGTAACCTGATGCTTGTACAGCTCAGCAGAGAAATATCCTTTGGGTTTTGACTGGTATTTTCTGAAACATACGCAAGCATTAGAGTTTAAAAAAAAAATACATATAAAGAAAGGATTGCTAATGCAATCCACCCTGAGTGACAAATTATACTGTTCTATTCCCCTTTTTTGCCATTAATTCCTTGTCACATGACATCTTCCTCCTATTTTTAAGTAATTTTTAAAATAATTATTTTAAATAAAATCACATTATTGTTTCTGGTATGGATGTTGGCACAGATAAGTTGATATACTGGGTCCTATTTTCATTTTCACCAGAGCTCTCCTGAGCTGCTGTGCATGTAGTTCATCCCAGAGGTACACTGACAACAAAGTGGATTTTTCATGTAAGTAAATAATGTCCTTGATTTTTTCAGGGTTGTGAAGTGCCATGCATGGTCATGTGTTAGAGATACAAGCAGTAAAAGAAGTAGCACTCAAACACCAAAAACCTGTAAAATAATATTAGCTATGATCAGCATTAATTTTACCAGCTGTTATGTTTTCCAAATTCTGTTCTCCATCTTCTAATAACATTCTCAAATTATGTAGCACTATACTCAAATTGCTACTTACATTAACAGTAAAATGTAATACACTAACATCAAAATATAGCAATTACTCTTGTTGCTATAACAAAATAAATACATGGAAAAAGAAGCAGGTATGTGTCTACTCTATGGTTGTTTCTGTACAAATCAGTCTTTCTGCTATCTGAAATGTTTCTTCACAAGAAAAAAGAAATAAAGTTTGGTCCCTGTATGATAAAGTGGACTCAAATGCCACAGCTTTCTCCTTTATAAGCACTGCTTTTCTCTTGAAAGTTGTCATGAATGAGATATGATTTTTAACAAAAAAATAAGTGCACATTAAATAGGATCAGCAGAAAAAGATGATTTTTCATTATTACACTACATTTTCTTTAACCTAATTGTACTTGCAATTTCTTTATCACAATTGAACATTACAGATTTCCACAATTAGAATCTTACAGGATTCTTCTCTTTTTAAACATGATTTTTCAAAAAAGCTCTCATCTTAACACAGGCAAAATATGCCTTTTAGCTGTTACTTGTAGCTAATATTTATGATTTATGTTAATGTAATATAACCATTATACATTATAATAATAAGATATTAAACTACTACTTTTAGTTCCTAGCTCATGGAGAACATAAATGTTACTGTAATTTTAAATCAAATGTAATGGTGCACTGTAAAGAGTGACCTCCCTCACTGGTGAGTGCAGTTTATTCTCTTGTCTGCTGAAAGTGAAAAGTAAAAAAGCAAAAGGGAAAGACTTCCATCTATAATAGCAACGAAATAATTGCAGGAAGGGCGCTGATGGTTGTGAAGCAGGGAGAGTATGATTTCATGGATCCAGTGAAAGCTGAGATGTAACCCAGCAGTCCACTCCTCTCAGAAGTCTTTTCATGGCCAGAATTTTGCTTCAGTATCTAAAAACATTAACAAATGCATTAGTGCACAGAAACGGAGAAGGCAAGTATTTAGAGACACTGGATGATATCTGGAAAATACGCGTCCCCCTCTTCCACCTGTCACCGCGAGCACCCTCCGGGGAGCACTCGCAGCCCAGCTTCGCAACAACTGCGGGGTGGCCACGCACAGGCCGCCCTTTGGGATCCAGCCTCGTCCTGCCCGGTCAGTCGATGTGTGACCGCCGCAGAAAGCGGCACGCGGCTGTAATTCAATAGGGCTTGGCAGGGCCTCCTTGCTCCTCCTGGCAAAAGATGAGAATACTCCCAGGCATTTCTGGATTTTCTGTGCCGCTTGGGTCTGCAACGCTTACGGTCAGCCCTGGGAAATTCTTGGCAGCTGCACAGGGCAGATCCCGAGCTGAGGGATGCACAAGTGTCCAGAAGCAACTGGGTCTAACCCCTCGCCATGCCAGGGACTGCGCTGTCAGCACACACACGTGTGTGTGTGTGCATGTGTGTGAGAGGCTGGGGAGAGAAAAAACAAAGAGAAAAAAAATCCGGTCTGCAGCATCACTTCACAGGCATGATTTAGTCGGTGGTATGTGAAAATCGTTGGATTTCTGCTTTACAGAGAAAATTGTTGGTGGTGCTAGCTTATCACATACCTTGGTCTGTGGGAAGTAGGAGTGGTATGAATAAAACAGGCTACTGGCTATTTTCACATCTTCCCCCACCCCCCACCCCTCCTCTGTGCGTTTCTCTGCAGTTTTAGATTCCAGCTGCCTCTACAGCTTTTATATGAGTTGTGTCTTATTTTGGGTTTATTTATCCAGAAGATGCCTTTACATTCCCAAAGGCCTGAACTCCATTGACTGCAATTTCTGCTGCACTGGTTGGTTGTTACATGGCCTTAGAAAATACATGAAAATATCTTCAGCTTGGCAAGAAGCAAAGAAGATGAAAAACAACTGTATGAGAGGAAGAAAGGTCAAAGTGCTGGACAATATTCTGAAAAACAGTGTTTTTTTAATAAATACATTGTTTTCCAAGAGTATCAGGCCTTGGGATTTCCACACTGTGGGAATCTTTCTTCTAACTCCAAGAAACTTGTCAAAAGCACTACGATGCTGTGCCACGTGGACAGAAAACATGCACCCTAGGATCATTTCAGGGCCAAATGCTTTCCCTCTAAGTCAATAAGCACTCAGAACTAGTGAGGATATTTTGCTAGGCTGAGAGCAGCTCTTGGACAGGCTTGCAAGAGTGCTGGTCACATTGTTATCCATGTGTTCAGAGGAGCATTTATTATATGCCAGCCTTATGGGAAATTTATTTAAACAAGAAGATAAAATGCTGCAGGAAAAGTTTTCTTGCAGTAAAAGAAAACCATGACAGAGCAGAGGATGGAATTCACTTTTATCTCAGCTTAGAAGCATCATTACTTCAACTGAAGCAAGTGATAATATGTTAAATGCAAAGCCCTCTGTATTGAACACTTTTCTCCTTCCTACACCTGTTCTGAATTTCTTTCTATGGTCTGCTGATGGCTATCGAGAGCTTCTCACAGATATGTAAAGTGGGATGCTTTCTCCCTTTCTACCAGGCTTTGGAGTTATCTCGCACACACCCATCATTCCTGCCGGGGTGACATCAGTAGTGCAAATACAGGCTTGCAGCATCACAGGACGAAAGAGATGATAGTGGAGTGCTGATTACCTGGGAGAAACTTTCTTTCTGTTAGAAACAATACAAAACAAAATCACTAGTCCTATAGCGAGTGTTTAATGCTTGATATGTGGTGCTGGTTGGGAAATAAGAAAAGAGATTTTTGACTACAGTCCCAGGTCTACATTTCCTAGTTGTCACAGCCTCAACAGCAAAGCCTTTAATGATTCATAGGTACCAAGATTAAAAAAGATTCGCTGTGTGTCAGCACCTATGCAAACTGTCTCTCCTTGCACAGCAGGATATTCTTTCTACACTGTCAAGAAAGTGCCAAAGAGCTAAAGCAATTGGGCTCCGTAAATCCTTGCATAATACAGTTTCAAACTGGCAACTGAATCTCCCAAGTGACAGCTCTGTGGTCATTATAATGTGGCTGTTGTGGAATATTCTCCATTTTAAAGAAGCTCCCTATGCTGAGAAGAGATGCATTTTCCATTTGCGCCAAGCAAACAGTATTTCTGTTACCGTAGCATCAGGGATGAGGCAGAAATCTGTGACCTGTTCAGAGCTATTGGATTCACTGGGCACGGACACCCTAGCACATGCTTGATATTGGATGCACTATATATCACAGAACGGTTGAGGTTGGAAGGGGCCTCTGGAGGCCTTCTGGTCCAACTCCCGTGGTCAAGCAGGGCTACCTAGAGCAGGCTGCCCAGGACCGTGTCCAGGCACCTTTTGAAGATCTCCAGGGAGGAAACTCCCCAACCTCTCTGGGCAGCCTGTGCCAGTGCTCAGTCACCCATACAGTGAAGAAGTGCTTCCTGATGTTTAGACAGAAGTTCTTGTCTTCCTGTTGGTGCCCATTGCCTCTTGTCCTACCATTGGGCACCACTGAAAATAGCCTGGCTCCATCTTCTTTGCACCCTCCCTTCAAATATTTATGGACATTGATGAGATCCCCCTGAGTAATTGCGGTGCATGAGAATGTGTGTGTTGGGGGTTGAGGCCGAGCTGTGTTTTCTATCCACATCTTCCCTTCTGCAGCATGATTATGGTCAATGCTGTCTGCGGGTACCGTCGGTCAATGTAACGGTGAGGGCTGCCGGGATGCCAGCAGGTCCACCCCTATCGCTGGACCACACTGTGCAGACCTGAGCTCATACAATCTCCAAGAAAGAAAGGAAAGACTTTTTTTTTTTCCCTCACACCCACCCCATCCTTTTTTGCAAAGGATCAGGTTTTGATTTTGATTTACTGTAAAGCTGAACAGTACAGTCAGTAATAGATGGGAAAAGAAATTGCAGCAGTACTTCTTTAATAGTTTGTGAGGTATGGATGACCTCTTTTTTACTTTTCTCTGTCAAATAATGATACTATGTTGCAACGGTATCTTTTTCGCATTAAAAATTTCAACTGACTGCTGTAATACTTCATAACATTTCCTCAGAAAGATTTTTTTCAATGTGCTTTCTGCAAACTTGTATATGTAATCCCTGTTGACTGGAAAACAAAAGCGAATTAACACCTCATCGCATCTCTTTTTCAGTCTCTCCCCCTTCAGACAAGATACCAAGAAGTACAAGGTGTTCTTATCTCCTCTATATCGAGACATCGTTTAAGTAAAATATATCCAAAATACACATGAGGTCCAGAACTCTCAATGAAGAGACGGTTGAGGTAGATTGCAATTACAAGTAGGTTTGCTGGAGGAAAGGAAATGCTTCTTGGTGAGAACAGGGGCAGTCCGCTGGGATGCCGTGCCGGACACCTGTGCCACGTGCCACCGAAGCCTTTCCCTGTCCCAAGGCAGGGACGTCTCACCCAGGCTGCCCGCGCTGTCCCCAGTCCTTGCTGCACTGAGCACACGGAGGTCGCACCTACCTACTCTTAGCGCCTTTGCTCTTGGCATCAAGGTCTCCCTGGACCAGGCAGGCAGGGACAGGGCAGCTCACGTCAGTCTCGGGCAGCTCTTTGGCCAAAGAAATAGTGCATCCTAGGTGGGCCGGTTGGATACAGGAATTCATCATTAATAAAGCAAAATTCCAGTAAAACATAGAAATATCTCCTGATTTTTATTTTTTTTTTTTTTAATATAAAGCTAGCTGCAGTATACCTTGAAAACCTGTCAAGCGGGCAACACCAAACCCATCACATTTGAACGAGCAGCATTACAGAGACCAAAACGGCTCCTCTGCTCTCCATTAGTAAAAAAACTGCATGAATACCTTCTTTTCTGCTTCTAAACCACCCACCCATCACAGTTTCTTTTACATCTAAAACCCAATAATCATATAATTCCTTACAGCTTGTTCCCATATTACAGACGTAATGGTCCAGAACCATACGATGGAGTAATAATTTAATTTCAGCACTCAGATGCTGCACACGAGCACCAGAGAGAGCAGCAATCACTGCATTGCAGTTTAGGACTGTGCACTATCCTGCACGCAGAGCAGCGGCTCAGGTATTTGTGTTTTGATCTGGTCAGAGCAGATAACGTGCTTGGGAACAAACACCCTACCGTAAGCTGGGTTTGTAGTGTTGCGTAGGGAGAACAAAAGGGTGGAAATGTTTTGTCTGGGCTCCAGAGCTGGCCCTTCCTCTGCACCCTCCCGAGCACACAGTTCAGAGCATGGGGGTGATGATCGACACCTGGCCAGGGTGCACACAACACGCTGGGGCTTACACAGCAGTGGGGATTGTGACCAAGTGTGAGCCAGTTTCAAGGGTTGCAAAAAAGCCTGCAAATAAAAGAGTCAGCCTTAAAGAAAGCTTAATTTGTAAATTCTGCACAATTGTGCTGTCTTCCACTGAGAATGGCACATGGCTGGCTGACTTCACCCCGCTGAAGCAAACACATTGTGAGCAACAAAGTTCAGGCAGGGGATGTCCAGACAGTTGGGAGCAAAAACGCTCGGTCCCAGGGAGAAGCAAATGCTATGGAGGAAGTATCCTGAGTAGTTGTATGAGACTTGAGGCAGCAATAATTCAGGATGAATGGAGTTGTAGGTAATATTACACAGCACAGAGGCAGGAGTTGGTATTCTTAAAGTGGTCTGGTGTCAACACTTTGGATATGGGGCTTTTCTGGGAAAGTTATTCCAAAGGGAATCTGCAGTGAATAACAGAGACTGCTGTCATTGAGCTTAGAGAAAAACAGGCACAGAGAGAAACCTAAGTGAAACCACAGTTTATTTAAAATTCAAAGACTCATAACTGATGAAAAAGAGCAACACTAAATGGTGTGTGTGTGTGTGTGTGTGTGTGTGTGTGTGTGTGTGTGTGTGTAAAAACACATACGAATGCATAGACACTTCACTTACATATAGTGCATTCTTAGGGAAAGCTCCTTTAAGAACCGTCTATTGCCTGAACTCTGCCTGTGCTCTGGCTGAGATCTCATCAGTGGCAATAAATCCATCTCAAACAGATCTAATCTTGTCACTGAAGAGAGGATTATGCTAACTGGTGACACTCAGGTTAGCATCTTGTTCCAAGTGGACAGCAAGTTAGTTCTATCCATTAAACCTGTGGCTCACTAGAAAAACAGTTTTCAAGTGCCCATTTTCCATGCAGCAGAGATAATTCAACATCTTTTGTTCTGAAGTATTCCAGAACATTTCACAGACTGTTTAAGCTACGTGCATTAAATTTTGCTAAGTTACATTGCTGCAAATCCACAGTTACTCTATCGATTTCAGTAAAATTAAATGTCTGGAGCATGTATACCTACTCTGTAACTTTTATGTTTCTCACTTGAGAGTAACATGGTTTTTTTACACTTAATTTCTTTAAGGGAATTCCAAAGCATGTCATAAATCTTTCTCATAAATGTGCTTATATGGCGAACAAACTCCAAAGGCAATTGGTGTATGTGCCAGCTTTGATCCTGAATTTTTCTGATAAATATGCACAGAGGTTTTATTAATAAAATGTTACAGGAACAATTCAGCCCAGCTACTTGAGGAATTTACAAAGATCACATAAAATGTATTTTGTTTCCTTCAAACATGTAAGACCTGATCTGAAGCCAGCTATGTCAATCTTTCCACTGACTGTGCTGATACAGAAGCTGCACGAGACCTTGGCCTTCGCAGCAAAACTGGCTCAGGAAACACCTCTGTATCGAAGTTACTCTTTTCCTTCTATTTGTTCCCATCCTCACACCTCAGCTCACGACCCCATCAGTTACAGACAACTCATGGCTTGGGAGCAATTACGTCTGAAGGGGTTTGGCTGCTGATGCTGGTGCAAGGGAGCCACGGGTGGAGTTTCAGGCTCATGAAGCAATTAGTAAACCCTCTGGAAAATGCAGATAGGAAAGGTCCTATCTGAGCAGCCTTCATCTGGCAGCAGCTAAGGCTTGAGTGCAGAGAAAGGCATGGGTGAGCCAAAAGCAGGCAGCAGAAGAGGGGGTTTCTCGTAATGGAATTGCCTCCCGTGGTGGATGCTGTCCTGCGACACAAGAGACATCGGTACGGGAAAGGAGCCTGACAGTCACGGTCTCCTGGCTGAGGACACCAGATGCACAACTGCCAGGAGCCTATTAAATATTGAAGAGTGAGCATTCACCAGGCAGTGGAAAAGCAACATATTGATTGACTCATTTTGTTGCTCCTAGGAGAAGGGCTTTGTGATATGACTTGCAAAAACAATATGCTTTTCCCTCCTGCTTACTGAAAAGGAAAGTCACAGGAGGCTCTAGTGTGAGCGCGGAGCCACCCCATCGGCTTTCATCCTCCTGCCGGCATCCGGGTGCCAGAGATGTCCCAAGCTTCTTACAGATTGCTTTTGGCAGGTTCCACAGGTATCGAGTGCTCCCTGCATGCAAAGAAAAGCTTTGACATTCACTTGGGGCTGTAAATGGCCTGCTGTTAATATAACTTCTGCATGGTAAGCATAGGCAGTGTATACTTATTTCTTTTTCCTCCTTAGGATGTAGAGACCGAGGATCGTTCACAATGGAAAACTGGGTCCCTTGATTACAGTTTATGCCCTTAGGTGTCAAAGCATCTGTTTGCTGCAATTGGACCTTGACCTTCGGGAAGGTTCACAACCTGATGTGGGAGAAACACTTTATTCCAAACCATTCAGTTCAATCAACGAGCTTTTCATTTGGCTAGAAATAACAGCTTTCCTCGCCAGCTGGTCAGTAAATGAATTATTACAAAAATATAATTACAGTATGCTGGTAACAGAGGTTGAAGCTATTATCAAATTTCACCACTTCAGAATAGTAATTTTTATGGAGGTGCAATAAATAATAAGTACTGCTTTACTGAACATCTTTTGTTTTTAGCAGTGGTGGAATAATTTGTTTTTTAACATACACCTGAATTTAACCAAAACCACACTCTAGCTTGTACTCTTTCCTTTGGATAATATGCATTTTTGTAAAAAAACATACTAGAGTTTTGCATTCTTACATTTGGCTATAAGCTAAATCTTGGCAGTCAGCCTGATAGACAGTTAAAAACTTGATTCTAATCTTCTGTCCTTAAGCCTTTAGGAATGAACAGGTTGAATCATTCTAGAATTTAAAATTTGCATCATTTTCTAACATTTCCATGAACATTAAGAGAGAAGCAACTTCATACTACACTGGGTAAACCCTCTTTTCAAAGAGATAAAAGATGGGCCTGAAGACTAACTGCAGCATTATCTTCTACACTTTTTGAATGGTTCCTCCAGACTGTAGGACATTTAATGCCTGCAGGGTATTCATCCAGCCAACATCTGCCCCTTCCTTGTTCTATATGATTGCATGGTCTCCTCTACTTTCCTCACATCTCTTCATTCTGTTCAAACATAAATAGCTTTCCTTTTTTTTTTAATTGGCAGACTCTTTGTCTGAGCTCTTTTTTGGTCAGCCACAGAACATACTTCTTATATTTATTCCACTCCATAGTGTGTACTAGTTACAATGAGGTTTGAGGATTTGGAAATGAATTCAAAACTAGCAGTGGTGGTCACTGGAGCAATAGCAGCTCCCACCACTGTTAATCTGACCTCAAGTTCTTGAAACCAGATTGAGAAAGACTTTTCTTGTTCCCCGATCCCTAAAATAGCCATTCACTCTTTAAAACATCATTGGAATTTTGCTGGCACTATGGTAAGCTGAGATTTTTAGGAATATTATTACCTTTCTTTCCAGGCTCATAGTTAAATACCATTTATGAAACAATTATTCACATGTATTGTGTATGATTGTTTTGTTTTGTTTTGTTTTGTGGTTGTTTTTTTTTTTTGCATAAAACATTTCCTTTATTTTTCTACACCTTCATGTTCAAACAGAGTAGCTACTATTCTTTGTGCACCTAAATGATAGACTTTTCCTTTTGTGCCCAAGCCTTTGTGCACTACCTTGCACCCAAGCCTTTGTGCACTACCTTGCACCCTTCAAGTGAAAAGCAATGTTGTGCTTGTGGATTCTCTTTTTTTTTGCTTTTTTTTCATCCATGAGTAAAAAAAAAAAATCAATAGCCTGCCTTAGTCCACTTTGAAAATATATCTCAAAGCTCCCTATTTTTCTTAAATGCCCTTTTGTCTTTTCTGAATGGCTCTCAACATTTAAATTTTTTGTTGTTGCTGTTGTTTGTTTGTTTTTTCCAAGTTATACTGCTGAAAAGAAAAAACCTTAACTTCCTCACTTATCTCTGCCAAAAATACTTCTAATCTGATATGGATAAATAACCTCTGGGGTGGTGAAGTTAGTTTACTTCTGATTACCATTCTCATGAATGGAAAAGGTCAGACCTCAGACCAGGTTAATCTAGTCAAGATCAGTAAGCAAATGAAAAGAAAACTCACATTTGTATTGTAGCAAAATATTCCTCACTTATTACCCAGGAGTCACCTAAGATTTCTCAGCATCTTTCCTATCACCACCTCTCCGAGTGACAGTATCCTGCTGCTGATGGCTTTCACAGCCATGAAAAGCAAGCTCAAGGCTGAGAGGGTGAGTGGGCTCATATTGTTGCGCACCCATGAGCCCAGATTTTGGGTTGCGGTGTGGTACTTTTGGGGAGGGGAAGCAGAGAAGGGGAGGACATTGTGATGGCATGCAGGCATCCTCCACTGGACCTCTCTCCAGGCCCAATGCTCCCATGGGATTCTCTTCGCCGCTTATCTTCTTCCGCAAACTCCTCCCCATGACATATTCAGCTTTTGCATCTCGAGAGGGTGAGCAGGACCAGAGCCGCACCCTTGGGAGGAGTGGGGAAAAGGGAGCTGAAAACATTTTCTATTTTGTACCTACTGCTGGCCTGCAAACTCGCCGTCAGCAATACTGAGAGGGTGGAGGAGGAAGGAAGGGATGCCAAAAAGGAGCAGGGGTCCTGTGAAAACTTAATCTATTCAAGGCAACATTAACCGATTCCTAGCTTTAGGTCCTGAGGACCTCCCAGTCAGGGCCAATCTCCAGGCAAAGGAGAAACAATTTTGTACAGGTTAGAATGAACAGCCTCCTGCAAAGCCCACGCCTGCCAGCTGACCTGGCTCCCCTCTATTCCCTTTGTGATGATCCTTGTACTGGGGGTCAGAAACCAATTTTTCTTCGATTCTTGGTTTAAACACTCAGCTTGTCTCTACACAGGAGATTGCTTAATGGGACCCACTGCTCAGCTATTTCAGTGCGCTCTTTCATGCAAACCAATAGCAGGGGCATAAAAAAACTGCCCGCAGCCACGCATTTAATTGAAAGCTGTGACCTGTTTTCTAAGACTACTGCAATTACAATTTTAATTAACCTCTGCACTTTCTGCAACCAACAGGTCACCTATTTCATCTATGGGCAGAATTAAACAGTTCTCACCCCCATCATAACCTGCCCACCCCCAACCCACACACCTCTGAAAATGGCTTAGTGGTACAAGGAGGTGGCATGAGGGGCCAGTCTGAGACCTGGACTGCTAAAATGACTGCAGTCCAGGTACGTGGATCACAGTTTGACATAAGGTCAATCTTCAGTTTCTTCTCTACATCTCTTTAAGTTCAGCTCTGAAATGGTAAGCCACCTGGATGTAAAAACCCCTTAACCCTAATAAGAATCACCTGATTCAGAGGCAAGAGACATAAAGAGGGTAGAAAGCATTTGCTTCTCTCCTTCCACTGACTCCTTCAGGGATAGGATGCCTCCTTCTACTGCTGTCTCCTGTGTCCAGAACTGCTTAATGGGCCACATCAGTTACCTCCTTCAGCCTCTTCATCATCCTAGGAAAAAGGAAAAGAAAACCTCGCTTCTCTCTCTCTCAGGTTTGTTGCTCCTGATTTTACATTCCAGTCATTTCCAGACTGGCCCCTTTATGTTACTGTGTGAAGGCTGAATGCTATACACCATTTACCATCCCTGAAACTAATGCATGCCACTTTTGAGCTATCAAAATACAAAAAGATATCAGAGATATTTCTGGGGGACCCAGTCCAGCTCTCATTAAAATCAAGGGGAATTTTCCAGTCAGTTTTGATGGGAGTTGGATCAGACCTCCCACAGTGTAAAAATTACAATTTTCATGCTTGGATGACTCTAAAATAGAAGATTTGATTCAGCTTTTGAAAATGACACAGTGCTAGACTGAAAATATGAAATTATTATGTAGATGGTTAGACAAGGGACTCTGAAGCTTGAACAAAAGACCTCTTCAAACTTTTGCATACATTTCAAGGAAAATAACTAAATAAGCCACCAAGTATGGTATCTGCTGGAGTGTTTCAGGGAAAATAACTTTTTTTTGGCATAGCTAATAACAAGTCCAAGCAAGTGACACTGCTAATTAAAAACGATTACTGCTCTTAACTGCCATGAGCTGGATGACTTTTGTGCCTCCCTCTGAATGGATCATTCAAGTTCTGCCCTAGTGGTCACAAACCAGACTTATATCCTGAAGAGGGCCAGTCCATCCCTGCTCCATCACCCTCGGGGAGGACAGAGCTTGTCACCAGCGATAATGCAGTATCTTGTCCTCCCCTTGCTGGGAGGGGGCTCCAGCTCTGGGCTGGGCTTCTCCAGGGAAATGGCCCTGCCCCATGTCGGGCAAAGGAGGTGATGGCAGGGCAGAGCCAATGCCCAGCGTGCCAGGACTGTAACTCCTTCCTTTGGTCTTCTTATTCTCTCCCTTCCTGGGGCACCCAGATATTTCTCCTTTGATCTTGTCCATTTTCACAAATATTTAAGCTGCCCGAGAGGTGCTCAGGCCACCTGGGAGCACATGTGGCCCTTTGGTTCAGCTGCATTCCAGCAAGGCAAGGAAATAGCTGTGACTGAGAAGAGGATTTGGGGGATGGTTTGCGAAGGAGAACATCCAGCGGCCCGTTCCAAACCTGATTAGAATTTCTTAACAAAAGATAAAAGTTCCTTAATCATTCTTCAAGGTTAAGAGGTTCATGTTGTACTCCCATGTGTTCTGACCTTCCCTAATTGGCATGCTGTTGGTATTTCACATCTGAAATATGAATAAGCTATTCATTATCATCATAGCCATTATTCTTCTGCAAGCCACGAGAAAGAAAAAGTTGCTTCTTTTCACAGGAGACAAGGTCAATCTACTCTATCAGTCGACTAAACCTGAATAATGTATAAACTGTTTTTCGCAGCAGGCTTTGTCAGCTGAGCAGGTGATAAGAAATGCATATCCATAATGATGGCCAGCCAGAAAAGATAATCTGCTATTTGGAAATATTTTTACTGTGATGTATTTGCTACCTCTGCTACAGTATCATCTGAACGAGCGGGCCTTTGCAGATAGAACCCTGGCTCTATTATCTCTTTACTTCAATTCCTTCTCTTTAGCAGAGTGGGAGTCGTGATGCAGTCCATACCTAACAGTGCAGATAGAAGAATGGGGATTTTATAGCAGGAAATATATTTTGTGTCTGGTGGTTGGTATCAGAAATATCTGCATTCAGTGTCTACATTTAGTAAGCCTGGGGAAGCGTGTATAGTAACAGCTTTCATTAGGCCACCTAAAGCAGTTGAAAAAATAGGTGAAGTTCTGTGCCTGGGAGCCTTTCTGGAGGTTAGAAAACAAGACCCAATTTCACTGATGTTTGTCTTCAGGCCCAAGGAAGTCTTTGTGTGCCAAAAAGCTTGTCTGCTTTCTCCAGCTGTATCACTTCACTCAGAAGGCTCCCTTACCTCTCCTTTCAATCCTTGCTTTGATATACCCTTAGGGTATCACGACACAACAACATTACTACTAATTATATTAACTCACCTCATATAATGAGAATTAATGAGAATTTTGCCATACTGAAGACAGGTCAAGAGTGCAGTATAGCACTAAAGACATTCCCAGCATTTCTTATCCCTTTTTGTTTGATGTTATTTCTATTTAATTTATTAACTTCATTGTGGGACATACATGGAACACACACACGTGTGCGCGCGCGCACACATACATCACTTTCTCCTTCTTCCAGTGATGAAGTTTTGTGCTTTTGCATCTATTCTAGGAGATGGATTTCATATCAAATAGTTGCATCACTGTTTGTCTATGTCTTCACTTCAAAAAGTAAAGTGAAAATTGTACATTTTTCAGTGAGGCAGTTTGTTTAGTATCTTCAGTCTATGGCCCAAGGTGTTACCTCTCTACTGAAAAAAAAAAGTCTGCAAAACCACTCTGTTTACAAAACAACCTTCAGATTCTGTAATGGCAAAACTGAAACAGTTTCTATCTACAGCAAGAGGTAAAAATGTATATATTTTTTCCAAATACCTCTTACTGTTTTTTTTCCCCCAAAATGGAGAAATTTGATGCTATTATACAATATAGCATATGTTCAGTTCCTTCATCACACATTCTTTAACAGTTTTGCCAGAATGGCTGTATAGTGGCTTTACATCTTGGAAAGTGAAGACGTACAAAAAACAAAGTCAAGGATCATAACACCCACATGTTATATTTTGAGTCTGGTACATGAGTTTTGCAACACTGTCAGGAATTTTAGACACTTCCTTAGACATATTTCTTAGATTGTTAACCTCAAGTGGGCAGACAAGGAGTACAGCTGAATGTCTTTTTACCTGGTATGCTCAGTAGCAGGAATTCCCAAACAGCATTTGAATGCATCTATTGTGCTGATGATCGGCATAGACAGGTATGGTGGCCCAAGCATGCAAATAGCACTATGTGAAAACAGAAGCCATCCTCCTACCATTTGATCGGCAAGTTTTTCTCTCACAAAAGGATGCTGGCCACAGAAGGGTATGACTGCATTTACATTCACAGTGCTGCTATAGCTTATTTGCTTTGATATGAAGAGATCCCTTACAGGTACAGAATCTGCGTGCACCATTTCCACATAATACACTGGTGCAGTTTTGGAGGAACACTTTATAAACTGGGCACTCATTGACTAACATGTTTTGGCTATGTCTTAAATCTCTGATACTTTCGTGCACTCCAGGTTAATCAGGGAACCGTGGCTAGTGAATGCAAGAGAGGTATCTGTTTAATGTTTCCACAGCTGCCCAGAGAAAGGTTGCCGTACATTGCTCATTAGTGGATCACATTTAGCAGCATTGATGCAACACCTCTGGAGAAGACACATTTGCCCTTTCCTGAGGAAAATGAAACAATGTGCTTTTGGGGGTGTTTTTTTCAACCACTCTTTATCCACAACCAATCTCAAATACAATCAGTTGATATTGGTAGAGCAATAATCTGAGGAGAGATGTAAGTGTGTATCTGACATATAGGTACTTCTAGTTCCATTTGCTGTGTAGCCTGCCAGCAACAAATATTTTCTGTTATCTATCCTAATCTAGTCTTTTACCTGTATCACATTCATCCCTGTGTTGGGTAAGCACTGTTTTCCATGCAGCGGGCACTTGGGGCTGTTTCATGGTAAAAAGGCAGATAATAGTCCAGCTCTATAAGCAAATCTTCATGTATGCACTGAGCAGCCTAGGCTAGACTGTTGGTTACCTCAGATGATGTTAGTGAGGTTGCATGCACAACTGTATTAGCCCAGGACAAAGTAATATATCCTCCGTTCTCGGTTACTGCCAATGGATAAGCCCAAGTGGAATATGCAAGAGAAGCACTTGTCTCCAGCAGTCTTCCACCAAAATGCTGTTCGGGTTGGCTTCCCCCCCCTCCCCCCCCCCTCAGGCTGACAAGTTTAAGGTCAGCAGAAAGTAAAGTCCTTGAAGGTCGTACAACTATAGCCCACTTTGAGGATTTGTTTAAATCTTTCCTGAAATTCCATTGTTATCCGTATTCTTATCCCACGGCTTATGCTTGGTCTAAGTGCTACCCTAAAACCATTAGGAGTCATTTCACAAGCACTGTGTAAATGGAAAACAACTGTAATTCTTGTCTGTATGAATGATAACAATAAATCAAAAGTTACTTTAAATGCTTCAAGTCAGACTTGCTAACTCTCCACTTAACAAGTTTCTCACGATGAGTCATTCATTTTTAGAAGGCTATGTGACATGTGGCAAGATGATAAAAGAAGCCTGTTTCGCCAGTCTGCAGGACTTACTTATTTTAGATGATTCCCACATATAGAGCTAAATTGATGAGAGAAAAAAAAAATCTGAAAGAAGTAAGGTAATTCTGGAATATCTGTGGTGGAAGAGATGAGGCAACCAGTGGGAGGTTATGGCTGAACCAGTTTCTCAAGGCTTGCCTAGAAAGATATTACAAAAGTGATGCTGTTTTCTGTGGTGCTAATATCCAAGCCTGTGATGTCTTGAGTTTCTTCCAGTGACAACTAGAAATTAAGATCTTTCACTTTGTTGATAAGTCAGGTGACATTATTTAAGCAGTGAACTCAAGGAATTTATATTGGACATATTTGAAGTAAAATGTCATTATCCATCATTTTTGGTTGATACATTTCTTCCTAAATATATCAGTAAAAAGTTAAGATCACAATTTAATGTCATAATTTCTTTTTAAGAAATAGAGTAAAACTAATCACTATTTTTTCTTTTCAGGCCAAAAGGAAACCTGCAAAATATTTTTGAATCTATCTGAACCACTTTTAAAAAAAAAAAAAAGCTTTTTCATTTTGTCCATAGAAGAGCAAGATCTTCAGCCAGTTCTTGTAAGGGTGTGTATATGTTTTATTATTTTATCAGCCATGTATATGTAGGCTAAGCAGGATAAGACAGTCAAAAGTTACATCAGGTTCTTCCAGGGTCTGAGTTCCTAAACATCCTGATCAAGAAACTTGCTAAATGCCCTTGTCTCCTTTACAGCTTGTATTTCTGAGGATCTCTGCCACAGAAACCTAATGTCCTGGACAGGAGGAAAATAGAGCTGTGCTGAGAGCCTGGATGGAGTCAGTTTTACATGGCAGGTTTACTCCAGAACTTGGCTGCAATTTTTGATTTTCTATTTTTCATTGGAAAAAATGCAAGTTTTTTTTTTTTCTTAGGGATATTACCTTTGTCTCTTTAGGTAAAAATATTTTAAATGAAAAAGAATATTAGTGTGAAAATGAAAAAGTATTATGACCAGCTGTAATTTGATCTGCACCTACAGCACCTAAAGTACTGTTCTCTCCTAAATCTTATACCAGTTACAAGAAGAGCAAGTTGCAATGCTGGCTGAACAGATTTAAAAAAATAAAATACAAAAGGTCCTGCAGCACAACAGTTCTCCCCTACTAACAGTAAAAATAACACCAGGATGCATAAATTAGGAAACAGCAGACAAAGCACATGCTTTCCTCAGTGTGGATTACTTTCTGTTCTTCCACGTATCACTATTGAAAAGATGCAAAGTGTGCTATAGTCATTGTCAGGACCATTAAAGAAACCTTCAGCAACTTGAAGTGAATCAACAACCTCTTGAGAAGATATCGGCCTATGCAGAAGGTTCCAACACACTGATTTATATTTATTATATGCTTGAATGATTTCTGAACCTAGAGAAATCCAAGCATGACTACATGAGAACTGAAGTACATGATAAGGAGAGCAGATGTTGCTGTGACCAGTGCTCAAAGCTCTAATTGCCAGCTGGCATGCTTTTCTTAATCTGCTAGAGATATCAATTTGCTAACTGAAAAATAAAGTTCATCTGAGCTCCAGGAATATTGGGTGCATAGCTCATCACTTCTTGTGGAGTGAAACGCTAATTATAAGTGCTATTCCTCACTGTCTGTGGAAAACTGCTGGTTTGAATGCTTGCTGATCTGAAAACCCAAACCCAGGAATGACAATATCTTGTTTTTGTTCCATTATTGCTGCTGCAGACAGCTCTCAAGATTGTTGCCAGAGGTAAAATCGCATAGCCATTAATGGCAGCAGCACTCTTCCTTTTACAGCGAGAAAAGAGGTTTATATGCTGCTGCAGTTGCTTGGTCTATCCAATAGTGTTGTACAACACTGTATGTATGCCAGCATTTCCAGCAGTTTGCTATGGGTGAAAAAAATGGCATTTTTGAGCGGGTGTTTTGGGGGGGAAAAAAAAAAACTTTTAGAAATTCTTATTACAGTTGCAAATTACAGGACCTACAAGCAAAACCCAGTGATCCTTCTCAGATTAAGAGATCTAGGTCACATGCAGTCTGGAGCCTCCCAGAAACAGGACAATGATTCTCATCCACTGTGAAAATTAATTGAAGCTAAGATGTGAGCACTGAGACTAACAACACTTTGCAACTGAGGGCAACCACCAGCAAAGGCACTCTAGACAAGAGGATATAACAGCACCATCCTGAGAATTTCTTATAGGTGCACAGAGCAGCTTTGCCACAGAAGATGAATTGACTGTCATCCTGAAAGCAAAGGGAACATTTATTACTTTTAAATTGAACACAGGTGCAAAAATGCCAGCATGGTGCCACAGAAAGTGATAACAGCCCTGAGAGAAAGGGGAGTGCAGAATGCAGGCGACTCATGCTGGGAGGAAATCTCTGCCTGCCCTCCGGCAGGAGATGAGGAGAGGATGTGGATAAGCCTTTGCTGGAAGATGAAACAGAGTATATCCACTCAAAGGCTGCTGCCCTTTAATTTATGTCTAATTCAATGAACATTTAGAAATGGAAACTTTTCTATATGATCTGACTTTGAAGTTGGTCCTGCTTTGAATTTGTGGTTGGGCTAGATGACCTCCAGAGTTCCCTACCAACCTAAATTTTTTTCTATGATTTTATACTTATCTACATGTAGATTTTTTGTCAAATATTTTTCTTCCTTCAATGCATCCATAAAGTTCTGCCTGAAGCCCTCAGAAAGAGAGCAGTCATTTTTGCACAGTCAGTGTCCCCCACGAGAGAGGCCACTGCATGTGTTGAGTTTTGCACCTAAAATACCTCTCAGGAATAGATAGACATGTTTTTTCTTGTACAATCACTGCTGCCATAAGTGATTATTTGGTCTGTGAGGAAAGATACATCACCACAAATGACTTGTGAGAAAACTTAGAGAAATTTTGCATGGAGTTAAAGTAGAGTTTATTCTAACTAAACCGATACAGACAGAAATAAGCTGCTTGGGAGAGGTGGAACAAGTATAGCCCAATAAAACAGCTGACTTCTTCAGCCAACCTGCTTCCAGAAACAAGGAAAGGGAGTTAAAATTAATTATATTGGTGAACCATGAGAAATGTGTGACTGATCTAGCTGCTTGTACGATGAGCTAGTGACACCCTGCAGTCCCGGTCCCCTGGCTGAAGACACTGCAGCTTCCCTGCAGGCAGTGGTCTCCAGAATTTCTCTAGAACCAGGGCATGGGAAAGGCTTTAGGCTTCCAGAATTGACCACCAGCCGATACAGTTCACAAAGGCCCTGGATGTATAGGAGATCTGCACTGAACAAATCCTTCTTTAAACATCTTGCTTTAATGCCCTGCTAGTCCTGACAATACATATGTGGGGCTGTTGTCAGGCACGAGTATCTTTTTTTCAATGTTATACAAACCTGAGAATGGTATTTGTACACAAGCTAAGCATAGAACAGTCTGCTGAAAAAGTTTAAATAAATGCTAGTCTGATTAGCAAATACATAAAAGGAAAAAGCAAACAGATAAAACATTAAGTAGCAGTCCGATAGTAGGTGAGATGTGAGCAGAAATTGTGAGAGCCACTGCTGAGGATGAAAGCCTGAACAAAATAACTAAGGCTTTTAGCACAAGATTACCAGGCCGGCTTGTTCCTAACATCTATTATGAATTGACAGCAGAAGTTTTATTATGACAAATGATTTGCTTACAGACACTAGATAATGATCTGTAATCTAGGACAAAACATAATGTGGAGAAGGGCATGCAGAAATGCTGTAAATACTTGTATTCCAGTATATAAATATTTATGAGCCTTAAAAAATGTAGTTCAACACATCATCATATACACAGGTGTATTATAAAACTGCATTCCTCATGAAACAATAGAAATCCAGTGTCACCCCCTCAGCCCATATATTTATACTGTAGCAAAATAGTAGTAAAGAATTTATAAAGGTAATTTGGAACTGTTCTGGACATCTCCAGAGAAGGTGACCCTAGCTCGGACGTAAGGATTGGTGATCTGGACATGAACATTCATAACACATTACGCAACATTTTCTTATTTCTAATATTGAAATAATGAACAACCTCAGCTTTATTTCATATCAGTCATTTTATCCTCTTGCATAACTGGTTCTGTAGGAGGTAATCTTGCAGCTAGCCATAGCACTATATGTAAACACATAGACACACACCCATAAGCATGTATGTCTTCAGACAGCTCAGTCCTTCTCTACAGAACATTTATCTTACTTAACTGGGAGAATTGATTACTTCTGTTGCTTTTTTCACAGAAACCAGGACATTAGTTAAACAGTAGTCTGGGTGCATAATCCTCAGGAAATAGCTAGTTATGCATTTATGGATGATGATCCTGGCATGTCACGTTACTACATGATGTAGCCTGTTTATCACTATACCTTACAGCACTTCATCCTTTCTTTGTTCTAATTTTTGTTGTTATTGTTGGAAAAAAAAAAATCAGTTGATTGAGAAAACTTAACCAATCCTCTAAAGTGAAATTCAACATCCTGTGCAAATATTTCATTGATCGGAAAACGCATTTTACAGCATTCGATGCTTCGACACTACATATTATTATCCTTGCTTCACTGCATTTGCATTTCCTTATGTACAACAGTAAGTAATTTGAGATGGATTTCTCACATTTGATTGCCCATCACCAGGAAGATGTGTTTCCTTCTTTACATGGAAGTCTTAATACCGGCAGATGCTGCAGTCAGGAGAACACAGTGTGCCTCTCAGTAACCGAGATCTGCAGCGGTTGGTATCTCCTACAGGGTATGCAGGAAATACATTGTTTTTCACTTTCTGAAAGTGTTGTGTTCTCTTTTCTGTATCTTTTCTTTTTAATTATTTTTGATTTGAGTAACACAGAAAAGGGAATAACAATTAAAGTTTACAGAAAGAAGTAATAGAAATGGATTGATCGCAACAGAGAAATCCTGGCAGTCCCAATAATTCTTTGGTTTCCTGCCGGGCACACTGCAGGAAAAGTGAAACGCTTGATGGGGGAGAATAAGAGAGTTTGTCTTGGCACCACAGAACTCCATGAATCACCTTTTTGAAGGAAAAGGAGCTGAAACTTTAACTTTCAGTGCATTTAACAATGCAAGTGACAGATTCTTGTACTGCATGTGAAAAATGAACTGGGGTTTTTAAAATGCCATTACCTCTTTGATTTCCTCCACCTGCTGCTCCACATGAAGCTTGTTCTAGACAACCAGTGACTTACCGCATTTCAAGAAACAACTTTCCTTTCCTCCTACTCTGATCTCTGAGAGTGTTTATTATCTGGTTTCATTTTTGGAGCACCTTTTGTGGGACTAGAATCTCTTCTCTAGACTGAAACCAAACTCTGTTCCTTCTGTGATTTTTCCTTTCTGCAATGGTCTCCACATGCTTTGCCCTTCATATCCACTGCAGAGGTCCTCAGAGTCTCATTCTTGGTCTCATTCTTTATTACTTTATTCTACAGAGTAACTTTACTCTGGGTTTTACACAGAGATATGGTGTCAGTGTTTGGTACATTATATGTATCCCTCAGCTCGCTTTGGTAACCACTTTCAATTACTAGCCTGTCTTGGCTCTTTCACCCCTAGCATCACCATGACTTCATACTCTTCAATATTTCAATCATAAAATTACCTAGCCAGGTAAAAAGATACAAATACCTGCAAGTCCCAGCCTGAGCTCTGACAGAAGTTCAAGTTTGCTGAGACCACTCCTCAGCTCTTCAGCTTGAGCTAGAAGTCTGTATTCTCCATAAATCTGGCAGTTCCTTGCTTTTTCTTGGGGCACTATCTCAAAAGTCAGAAGTGTGAGTGATTTGCAAGGTGCAGACAAAAACTTAGGTTGCAATGGCACAGAGTGTGATGCCAGGGCAACTCAAAGAAGTGGAAAAACTGGTCAGACCTCCTGAGCCCTGAAACCCAGTCAGAGGAGATACAGGAAATGATGTCTCACAAACCTGTGCATTGTCTAGAACAAAATGCAAAGCAAGGTAGTTAAGAAACCAAGGTAAGGAAAAGAAAACCAGATAACTAACCTTTAATCAGACTATGGCCGACTTTTCTGATACCAATTCAGAGCTGAAATATTGAAGTTTTTTGTGTGTTTTTTTTTCATTTAATTTGTTTTCATTTTATGGAAAACTCCACAAAATGAGACTCATCAACAAGAGCAAAACTTTGCACTACTTCCTGATGAGTTCTTGAAATCATAAGCAATTTCAAAAACTGTTGTCACTCCAACTCATTATTGAAGAATACAGTAGAGATTCAAACCTCAGCTGGTCTGGCCCATTGGTTGTAAAGCCTACAATTTAGGTGAACCAGGTTGAATTTGGTATTCCTGGAATGACTGTAGTCTCAAATGAAATGCTTTCATGTTTTGTTTGCAATGTAAATATTAAAAATATAAATAAACTAAAACATTCAGAGTGTTTCCAAACCCTTTTGCTGAAGAGGCACAAACACAGAAAGGGCACAGAAGTATGCAGATCAAAGAAGATACATTTATTCAGATATTTTGCATTACCTGCATGCTCTCATCCCTGAGTATTAGGTGGGAGACATTTTCTCTCAGCTGGATTTTTTCGTAATTTCACACATTCTCTACTTTACCTTCCAAAAGCATCTTGTGAAAAAATATAAGAGGTAGAAAGAGAGCAGTAAGCCAGTCCCCTGGTGATTAAGGCAGGCTTTTATCTAAGATACAGGACACCCAGTTTGATGTTCATCTTTCACAGTATGCACAGCATGGATGGGAAGCTATCTGGAGGGTCAGGAACAACTCCCAGAGATTGCTTCTCAGCTTTTCTTTCAACTGTGCTGATCATTTCTGTGCTTCTTTTTCCACTGCTATCAAAACTTCTTGATATTATAAAACATTTCAGTGGAACTATATTACATTAAGGATATAATAATAATATTAATAATAATAATAATATAAGGAGGGACTGATTCTTCACGGGGACTGTTGATTTTTCCCCAGTGTTTAATAACAGAAACACAGTTATTTTGTACGTGCTGTAGCAAAGTTGTTTACATACAAGCAACATCAGTGCTCATTCTGCCTCCTACATCTGATGCAGTTTTCTCCCTCTGGCAAATGTGAGGCATGAGGTTAGGCTGCTAGTTCAGTAAGGTGAATTATTCCACAATCCTGGAAACTTCAGTAGCAGCAGGGGCCTTGGGATCATCCACATGAAGCATACTGGGTATGCAGAAAACTCTGTGGCATCTCACAATGCAGTGAAGGACCGATGCCTGCTAGATCCAGCCTACGGCTCCTGAGACAGACATAAGATCCAGGTGAATGAAGCTTGCACACTGTTGCTGAGGCTCTTGCAGGAATTCAGCTTTTTGCTGCAGAAGAAATCTCACGGAGTCTGCCTACACCGCAGCCTCAGAATTCCTCCTGGTGTCCCGAAACCTGTGTGAGGACCATGTGTAATATTTATAGCCAACACTCATTTGGGATTAGTTTGTGTTACCTCAGGGACTGTTGATTATAGTGTTGTATTTCTGTTTCTGTTGTCCCAAGGGGAGTTCTGTATTTAAATCAGTGTGTCATTAGGTTGTTTTTTTTTTTTAATTGCTCACATATTCTGATGATCAAAAGTAGTTTTCAAATGAATTTCAACTCACCAGTAGTTGGAAAAAGTGTATCTGTCAAGTCTACCAGTGTGAAATAATTCATTACAGAGAGGAATTCTTAACTGTCCTTGTACTCATCCGTATGCTTTCCAATATTGCCTTCAGCCAAGAGGCAGAGGTCTGGTGGGATGAGTAATGCATTTGGAGGAGGAATAATTTAAAATTAGACTGGTTTTGAGGGAAGGGAGGTAGGAAAAGGCTGGGGACTTAACCAGCCCTTGTTACTTCAGGGTGTTCTAGCTCTGCCCTTTGACAGGCACCATAAGGAGGGTGGGTGACCGGTCATCCCACACAGCAACACAGTCAGGGAACAGGATTACAGGGGCAGGCCCAGGGCCTGTTAAGGAGAGATGCAATTCAAAGGTGAGGACAGTGAAGAGAAATGCATGAGCTTTGGGAACCTCTGCAAGCTCGGGAATAATAAAAGTCTATAGATCTATCTGGGTTTGTCAAGAGATGTTGTCAAATTTTGGCATAAAGATGTCAATTATGAAAATCCTGACCCATCATTTCTTTGGCTACATTCATTTTGACCTTAATGGGATAATGATTTCATCCCTAGATTTTACAGTGAGGGGGAAGCAACAATGAGGATGACTGTTCCCCATCTGCAGACCATCATCTCTTTATAATGGCTTCAGTCATCTTTCTACATAAGTCATTTGGTTTGTGCATTTCTTAATATTACTAGGATTTGGGGGAGGAGGTGATGGAGGGAAAGAAGTTCCAAACTCCCATAAGAAAATTCATAAAGAACATAAAGAACATATTCCATAAAGAACAAGTCTTTTGAGAAGTTGTTGGATGAGTTTGACCTTTCATGCTGTAACATCTTTAATTCAGAACCTGCACTAGATTTAGCTGCTGGTTCTTCAACAACCTAAACCTTTTCAATTTACTCCAGCTCAGTTTAAGTTAGCATTTAGTATCTCCTTCTTGAGTTATCACGTGTCTGTTACTGTTCATATTTTACAACACTTTAACAATGTTTACAGTGGACTAAGAAGCTGTTATTTCAAGTCTGTAAGCTGTTTAAAGTGTGACTGCTCCCTGATTGTTAACTTATCCTTGAAAATAATTGAATAATCTCATGTTATTAATTGTTATTGACACACCAGACAATAGGTTTTCTTGCTGCTTTCTGTCATACACATATCACTTGGGTGATCTTAATCCCACTCAGAATAAATTCTGAAGCACACTGTAAATGCTGTTAAAATCCCTTTATGAAGCGAGGTCTCTTTACAACATTGTGATGACAGTCTATTTTGTCGTTCTGCATCACCTTGCAGGTTTCACTAATATGGGGCGCTTGTAGTACTCTCTCTTTGCATTTTTATTTTAATAACACAACATTCAGCCATATGTTTGGAGAAATAATAATACCTACAGCCACTGGGGATGGCCATAATCCAGCCGATAGCCCTAGCATTTTGGGACTGCGGCTTGGAGTGGTGTTGATATTGCTGACCACTATGATGGACTATTCCCATTAGAGGCCACTGCAGCTGGATGCAATTTAAAGAAGCCTTGGGGGGTGCTCTAAGCTTACAGCCCTTGCAATTCTTGAGGATAAGCAAAGCAAAAACGTGGTTTGAAGACATATGTTTCTCAGCTGTCCCTCTTTCCCCCAGCACTCCCCAGCATGCCAAGCACACACTCCTCAACTGACAAGCCAAGGTTTGACACAGCCAAGAATTTGGCTAAGCATGGGAAAAAAAGCAATGGATTTGAACTTAATATATGCTGAGTAAAATGTCCAGACTGCCTACAGCCATATCTCTTGTTATGAAAACAGCATGCAAAAGCCATGTGATTATTCATGAGTCCAGGGAAAGGCAGTCATACAAAACTGACATTATTGTTTAATAGTGGGTACAAATGACTAAGCAGATGGAAATTGAGTGTTAAAACAGAACATCTTTATTTAGTTTAACATAAAAGCAGACCAGCACTAGGCATGGCTATATGACACTTTTCAAAGCACCAAAAACTCCATGAGAGGGACAGGAATTGCATTGGGGGCTTCTAGTAGCTTGAAGTTCAGTGCACTTTTTTGGCTTTTGGAGAGGATGCCAACAAACTCAGCTGTTGAAAACTAGCTGTTGGTATGAACTGATGATGAGCAAGGCTTTAATCCCTATTCCCTTGCCTTACAGGGCAGGGGTATAAAACCATCCCCCAGTGTACCTGCCTATGATGTTCTCCTTTTAAAGCTTTCTGGATTGAGTTTTTATTATTCCTGCAATTATTTGTGTTTTTAAATTCTATAGGAGAATGGTTAGCAGAAGCACAAAACTTTTCCTTGATAAGGTAGGCTTGGCTTAGGCCATAATTTAAAGTTTTCAAAATTAACAGCCTAATTTTCTTTGGTTGAAGCAATAAACAAACAAACAAACAAAAAACAGGGTAGAAGAATAATTCCTCTAATAAAAACAGTCTTGCCTCTCATATACTGAAAACACATTTTCATATATTACATTCCAGATTAAAGCTTCATAATAAGTTTGTAACCCCACCTGCAAAATTTTTGTCCTATCTCTAAAGTTAGGGTTGGAAGAAAGGAGGAGAGGAAAGGTAAAGAGGTTTTTCTTTGAAGATTTGCTAGCACTGCTACATTAATGATAGGTACTTCTGAAATATTTTGCAAGGCTGTGTGGTGTGGATGGATTATTAGCACCACATGGAGAACTGGAGTGCTTCAGGGAAACCTTTGTGATAATCCTGCTCTTCAAACAAGGTTTATGTATTCAAACCAGCCTACAGGAAAAAAATATATATATCAAAATTAGCAATCATACAGACAGATAAATAAGCAAGTAGCCAGGCAATAAATAAGAAAACTGATACAATCTGCAGTGATAGAAACTCCTGAACATATCACCAACACAGTCAGCCCCATCGCTCAGACAGCCATTCAAGATCCTGTTGTCTTATTCTAGACTCCCCACCAGCCTTTTATTTGGTTTTGGTTTTGCTCTTTAATAGAACCACTCCCATACATCTGCCTCCTTTGAGACACATTTCTGAACTTTATTGGCATTTCTTGCTTGCTTACAGCCTCACCATCCTTCTTAGCTGGGACTTCCTGTCCAGGACCTTCCTGCAGATCCTCCTGCTGAGGCCTGTTCCTCACCAGCAGTTGCTGCTGCTGCTAGCACACTGCTCTCTCTCAGACCTGTGCTTGGGCGTCATTGGTGAGCTGCCAGCGGTCAGATAGCTCTGTCCTCTGGTCCCAGTACCACCGGTGGTGCTGCTTCCATGGAGAAAGTGCAGGTGCTAAACTCAGCAAAAATGAGGTTGAGCCAAACCCGGGCTACTGCAATAAGAAAACTGAAAGCTTGCCTCTGTGGCAGCACTGGGGGAAAGAAGCCACCAGAGAAGCAGGAATCATCATTCTTCCCTGAACTCTTCAAGAACAATTTATGCCTTAAGATCTATTGCAGATATTGTGTCACAAGAAGAGAAATGGTCTGTGCGTTCAACAGATAACGCACATTGGACAGGAGCTCACCAGCATGCAACCAAGATATTTTGTACAGAAGTGAGCCTAAACTATTCATGGAGGTATAATTCTTGTTTTTTCATCCAAGCCGACACACGATGTTGACCATATTCAATCAAAGCAGAAGCAGAATTAATAGATGCTATTTTTTCTGAATGTGCAACACTATATATTTCATAAGACATAGTAGAAATTCTCTTATTCCATAGTGACTGAAAATATAAACATTTATGCTTTTGGGATTCTAGGATTCTAGTTTTGTCCTTTCTATAGTTCTGCAAGGAATATCAAGGAATCTCATTAATTTTAATGAACTTTCCATAAAGATTCCCAAATCATTCTGGAAAAAAACAGTTGCAACATACTGAATAAATGATAGGGTGTAATCTTCCAAATAGTCAGTGTTGTTGTTCTCTTACTGCATTTTTTTTTTTTTTATGTCACGCATTTCATGATGTGTGTGATCTTTGATGTTAGCACAAATAGTCAAAGAGAAATCAGGAAGGCAGGCTCCTCAAGGACATTTCAGCTAGCTGTCTCACCTCCATTTTGTTAACAATTACAATAGCTCTTCTCTTTCTTTCTGCCAATGTTCTCCTCCTGTCGAGCTCTGAAATCTGAATCATATAGAGTTTAGAGTCGTTGTTTCTGGTAACAAATAACTGAACGTTGTTCACTGGAAAAAAAAAAAAATTGCAAAGGACAAAAGCTGCTTTCTAAGTATCTTTTGGCCTGTGTTTGGTCAATAAGCACTCCCAGGAGATAAGCACAATGCTCCTATGCCTTAAAATATATACAGACATATAGCATAATCTGAAAAAATGCATATAGCAGTAAATATAAATTGACAATCCATTTATTTTGACGTATATACAGATTTGGTTTGTTATACATCTACCCATAGGAAGTAATGGAAATGATGAGGACATGTATCACCCAACACTCATGCTTTGCAAAATCACAAATACGTGCTAAGGTGATGTCAAGCTTTGACCAAGTTTCAAATGAATAGATGCCAATTAATGGTTTTGAGTAGGAGCCATATAAAACTTGGTGGTTTAAACTGAATTTGGAGGGTCACCAAACTCATAACAATTTCTAAACCAGTAATAATTTAACTGAAGCCAATGAAGTTCCACCCATGTAAGGCAGAGAATTGAAATCCGACCAAAGGGTGGTAAATGTCTACAGGCTAAAAAGAAGAAAAAGAGACACAGCCCTTCTCTCTCCATGGGCCAACACAGCAAAGCCTGTGTAGCTGTAGTTAATGCTTTCACCTGTCAACAGGTTCCTGACTTATTCCTCATTTCTATTCATCTCCACTTCTTTATAAGAGTTTATGAAAATGTCAGGATGTGTTCTTACAGGAATGATGGTGTCATCTCCACATTTCCTGAGAGATATTTTTAACAGAAAAGTCTCCTGGGCCACTCTGAAGCATTCTGTGTTTTTTGTCTGTCTTCTGGAAGACAGAGGAGTGATTGGAAAGAAAGCTTTAACCTCTAGCTTACAGCTTCAAATTCAGCTCAGCTCAGTAGTAGGTAAACATTAGGTAGTAACGTGACAGCCTGTGTAAACCGTTAGCAGCTTGCATCAAGCTTCTGTATGGAAAAATGTCACTTTATGGAAATCATTGTCAAAAATTGCACCTTTGGTGACAACCACTTTCTGGGAAAATGAATGTTTATTTTGGAAGTAACATTTGAGTGTATTTAGAAGTGAAATCTCTCAATATATAACACAAAAAAATATAAACATAGTGAGATGATATTTAAGAGTGGAGGAACAATTTTGTAATCAAATCTGAAAGCCCATTTTGTTATGTCAAGCAATTTCCTTTGAACCTTAGTAATGCTGGTAAAACAAGTGTCAGGTAAAAGACACTTTGGAAGACTGCATAATAAAGACCATACAAACAGCAGTGAAAAGGCACACAACAAACTTTACACTTACGTTTAATTTCCCCTACTATAATTTAAGTGTGTTACTTCTTGCTTTTGCTCCTTATTCTTTACAGAGTAAGCATGACTCTGTAGTTAATATTACAGGATCATACAACTCCAAACTGCTGTAGGTGTCATATTATATATATAAGACCATGTCTGCATTTGGCAAAATATAATTACACTCCAGATATTTATCTTTTACCGTGTTTTGATTGTTTAATGTTATTCTAAGCTAAAACTTTTCCCACCACTTAAAAAAATCCAGCTTTGCATTTTTATTGGCTGCTATTTGAATAAATGACTATTGAAAAAAAATCATTTGAAAGATTATGTGATTCTTTTTCAGAGCTTTGTGGGCCAGAGATTTTTATTTTTCATTTTTGGAAGTATTCATTTAATTTATTGGTTGTGAAACTTGTAGGCTGGAGACAGAAGGCAATAAATCCTTCATTCTCTCCCTGAAACATATGCAGCATGCCCTCTGGACCACCCTCAGCCGCAGCTCTTCAGTAGCAAGCATGAAGCCTGCACTTCCTCTGTCTTATCAAGGTCTTCTCTTCAGGAGGAAGTACCCTCCTTTCAGCATATAAGACCTGCGGAAGGGCCACAGGAAGCACTGGGGTCTTTGACGTACTCTGCTATCATTTGGGTTTGAGAAATCCCTTGCTGTTCTTGCTGCCTGGGGCTGTGGTGAGCTAGTACACTGAGCCATGGAGTACTAGGTGGTTTAACATCTTCCCCAGCAGTGAAGGAAAATGAAACCAAACACAGGGTGGATAAGTCTTTTGCACTAAGGCCAAACTTTCAATAAAGGGCAAACACCTTTTGGGGTGGGAGTATACCAAAAGCAATTCAGTGGTCTGCAAAATCTGAGTATGTCCCTCTTAAACCACTTCAGAAAACCCCCATTTACTTTTCAAACAGACAATAAAGCCATGGAATTGCAGAGCCCTCTAAGCAACTAAATCCCATTTTCATACCAAACTTCTTACTTGAAATACAGAATGAATATGTATGACAAAGTCTCTTGTATAAATATCCCCCAGAACCTTTCCATATTTGTCCTGTATTTAGCGGCACAGTTCAACTCAGGGAAAGAGTTGAATAGGAAAAGACCACTTTGAATTTGTCCTGGGAATTTTTGTGTTTGCTTCTGTCAGTTTTGAGTTTGGCATTTTGATCTTGGATACCAGTAGTCTGAGAAACAATTTTCCTTATAATTGAAAAAAAATAATAATAAAGAAACAAAATGGGCACCTTGCATATGGCCATCTTTTTATGAGAAAGAGAAAGGAAGGCAGAAAGACAGACTAGTGGCAGTGGAAAAAGATAAGACAAGCTAACTTTTTACAGACTTCCAGCCTGACCTGTTTGCTGTATTAACCCCCCCTCCTCTGCTTTGATGTGAGCTGTTGATTCTCCAAATGCTGTTAAAAGAGTATCTGGATCCCTGTGGAAGCAGATAAGAGCAAAACATGTTGTGGGGTTCCATGCAGCCATGGAAATTTGAAGGAAAAGAAAAATGAGAGAAGAAAAATGAACTAAATATTTTAAGATATTTAAGGAAAAGAAAAAGAAAAGAAAAGAACTTTTCCCCATTGAGTTGTATATCAGTACAGACTCCTTTCCTCAGGGAAGGAAATGTTGAATGAGAAAGGAATGAGGTACAGCTTTAATCAGCTATTTCATGCTAACAGCACCTAATCTGAGATGAACATTAGTAAGGGTTTGGCACCCTTCTCAGGTACCTGAGGCACCAGGCTAAACAACGTGCCTAAACCATGTAACAGCAGCCTGCTGGCACACTCTTGTTTATTATTCTCTAAAGAGAAGATCACAGAGAGAAGGAGAGAGGGGAAGAGGAGAGTTTCTCGGGCACATCAAGCAGAGGCTTTGCTGCAGAACCGCTCCAGCTTATGTGAGCGCTCTCCCCCAGCTTGAAGCAAGAACCAGAGTCTGTGCACGCTCATTTTGCAGGTTTGTATTCTGACGAGGCTTGGGGCAATGACTGACACAGCGTTGCCGGTCCCGGCACGCGGGGCAGGGGCTCCTCAGAAACATGCCCAGCGCTCTCCTCTGGCATGCACAGACTTTCCCAGCGATTGTTACCTGTCTTCCTAGAAAAAAACAGAGGTAGTAAGGAGCTCCAGGCTGCTCTAGGAGCATGTGAGCCAAGCTTCCCTGACAACCTTTAAATGAGGTTAAAGGTGTAAAGGTGGCCCTCAAATGCAGTTAAAAGAATTAACTAAACAAAACA
>VXAA01004792.1:453394-512510 GCA_013399115.1 Anseranas semipalmata | reverse complement strand
AACTCTTTTTTTTTTTTTTGTGCAAAATATATTTGTAAACTGCGATATTTTCAAACAAGTTGCATTGGAGGTACAGTAACCAGAGGCAAGGTTACTCTAACTCATACACATGAGAGACGTTGAAGGCCCTGCAAGATTTTGACAGAAAATGTCCACATTAAATAGGCCTTTAAACTTCATTTAGATTTTTTATTTTGGGTGTGTTTTGCCTTGTGTCAAGGGGAAAAAAGCAACTGTTAAATAGCTTCAAGCTACATTGGACACTATGTAAACCATTCCAGGTTAAAAAGCAATCTTGTTTAACATGAACTCGCCCATTTTCCTCAGTCTATGCAACTAATGTGTTAAAATGATTTCCTTGTAGCACATTTACACTACTGTATTAGCCCAGAACAAAACAATAGCACCTGATGTTATGTCTGTGCTGTGCAGATGAATCACACAAGTAGTGTCACTCTTCCAAAAAAATGTATGAATTGATAAATTGCTGGGTTCTCTAAAGGCTTCATGGTCTTCTCCTGCAGGTTCAAGTTGGAAGTAACCCCACAGAGCTTACCACATCACATGCAGAGTGCAATCAATTTGCAATATGGGTGCATAGCTGACAGCCATGGGTTGCAATTGGGCATTCTGGTCCATGATATATTTTAAACCCCTCTCCTTTGTTAGTGAAGCTGATGCACATGAAGATGGGGTGACCTATGTGTAGACACATTTAATGGCTTCACAAAACATGTGCTGTTTTTAAGTTGGTTTCTTCTTAATTCCCATTCTGAACATTGCTTGCTGTTGTTATGCTGCTCTGAAACCTCTAAACGACTTTGAGGCTGTAATGTGTTGATGACAGCCATTTGCTGGGTTGAATTTAAATTTACCTTGTCCCACACCATTTAAGCTACAACAGACACTGACAGCCAGCGTTCACAGAGAGAAAATGGGAATGGTTCAAAATCATTTCTCCCATAAAGTATAAAGAGAACATTTGAGGGAGAAGAACTCATCAAGATGAAATGCTACATTCAGAGCAATGTAAATTAAATATGGTGTTGATGTGCTGGTTGTGGGTAAGGAAAAAAAATAGTCTACTTTTGTAACAACATTTATTGTTCCTGAAATGAAGTGGAAAGGTGACATCGCGTGCAAGCATGATAACTGCAAGAAAGGTACTATCCCTTTGGTACACTGTTCTTTCTTCTCCACTGCCTGGCAGATGCTGAGCAATGTTATTCACTCTAATGCAGAAAACTGGGCTTTACCTTTACAGAAAGAAGGACGTGTGTTTTCAAGGCTGGTTAAAGTCACAGAACTGTTGAATAATTGACGTTGGCAGGGACTTTTGCAGTTCTACTGGACCAACCCCCTGCTCAAAACAGGGCCTACTTTGAAGTTTGGTCAGGTCACTCAGGACCTGTCTAGAGGAGTTTTGAAAGTCTGCAGGGATGGACATCCCACATCTTCTCTGGGTGACCCCTTCCAGTGCTTGATCACCATCACTATGAAAATTGCTCTCCTGACATCCTGCTGGAATCGCCCTTGTTGCACCATGACCATTGCTTCTCCTTCTTTGGTGGTGCACACTTGAGAAAAGACTGGCTCCGTCTTTTCTATAAATCCCCCATTAGGAAGTTGAAGGCAATAATTAGAACCCCTTGTAACCTTTTTTCTCTCTGGGCTGAACTAATCCACATCCACTTCCCACACGGTTGCTCCACAACATCTGATTAGGAAGGTGTGCACATTAATGAAAGCCAGGATCACACCCCAGGCACAACTTACACCACTGTTGCAGACAGACCATACTGGCTTCCAGCAGGCCTGAGATAACGGGGAATCCCCTTTTTCTTCTTACTTTCCTCTCATCCTTTATCAAGTCTAGTCCATCTTATCACGTCAATCACTGCACTGGGGTTGAAGTGATTTGTCTGTCACTGAACCAACGGGGATCAGACTTCTCTGCTGTGCAGTTATGGACTAAGACTATGAGTTCCAATCTACAGGAAACCCAGACTGAAGGCAAAATGTTTACTATGACAAAAAAAAAAGTATTTAAACATAAGCCTTGACACAAAATTGAGTGTTCGGTTGTCACCTGCTTTTGAAAAAGGGGTCCATCAGATACAAGTGCACTTCTTTAGAAATGCACAGAAGCGAAGTCTTTGAGAATTTTGAAATAACATTTTCACTTTGCTGTAAATTACCTCTCACAAAAAAAATGAGCCATTAATTGCATTTTCTTTCCTAATAGCAATTTCACTGTGCAAAGTTAAAAACACGTCATTTTGCATAACCTATCTTATGGTAAGTATTCTGCTGCTTTTCTTGAACAGACCTTTCAGGAAAACCAGGAATGAGAAAATTTTCCCCCATCCCATTGTCTGGCTCCCCAGCACCAATATCTCAGTGCCCAGAAAGGATGTAGAGAAAGGATCAGGCTGTAAGATGGCTTTGCACCTTGTTGTCCTTCAAACTATAGCTGGCCTGCTTTAATTTTGTCAAAACCACTAGCCCCCAGGGACAAAAATATGACTCAGGCTTACTGGGTTGCACAGAAGTTTCAGCTACACCTCTTTTACTGCGTCCACCTTTCTGCACAGAGGGCAGGCTTGATGCAGAGACTGGCTCAAAGCCCCCAGCAGATTCCTGTGTCATGGAGGGAGCCTCCGCTGGCCCTGGAGAGCTTTCAATGCTGCTGAAGTGTGCAGAGCAGGTTTAATGGAGCCAAGGATCAGGCTAGATACGAGCTCACTCAGACCTGAACACTTGCTTTTAATATAAAAATCATTTCACGACTATGAGAATGCTTTGCTTTTATTTTAAGGGCATGGTAACAAGGACTCTTCTGAAGCTCCCTTTGTTCTAGGCACATAAGAATTTATAACACAGTGCATTAAAACATGTATGTGAGAACACTCAGAATAGAACTGCCCTCATGAAAAGACTCTCTGCTCTGTAATACATCATGCAAGTGAAGCTTTCAGAAGCTCGATAACATCACCACCAAGGTAACTGCCTGCCCATCTCCTCCCTGTAGCAAAGCCAGCGATGGGCGCTCACTGGCCTTGCCTTGCTGTGCAGGCAGCACAGTTCAGCCAACCCACCCCACCCCACTTATACAAACAACATCATTTATTTGGGAATTGTCCAAATGATGGCTTTGAGGCTGTGCCCTCTGCCCCCACCCCCTGAGCTGTCCCACAGAGACAGAAAGTTGAAGAGAGTAAGAGAGGGATGTGGAGTGCCTGGGTGAGCTGCTGACTATTAGGCTCTATTCCTAGATGTTCTGTGGCTTTACTATGTGTATTCGTTGTTAACTTTCAACATAGGCTTATTATAGAAAAACTGGATGTCTTGAGGGCTATATTTGGAATTGCTGAAGCAAGAAAATTCTAAAATTGCAATTGCAGCCCTCTGAAACATTGAATTTGCACTCTCTAATTAAAATTTCTTATATAAACTTGAGCTTCTTCAGCATTCAGAGTATTTTTCCTGTCTCTGCCTAATGTTTATACATTCAGTGTCTGTGGAAGATTAATACAGTTTGCTTTTCCGAGACCATCCCCATTTGAATTACATTATGCTCTTTTTCAGTGCCTGTGTCCCCAGGATTGTTTTTATATCTCCACCTCCAGCTGATATAAATTTGCTGTAGTGCATGGGATTAAGGAGTTTATATATATTAAGGAGTTTATATATATGTATATATGTATGTATAAAATGTGTTTTAATACATAAATTTATATTTATGTACACATATATAATACTAATGCATATGATTTTCAATACATTTATAAATAATATGGGAACCACCTGGACAATAGAAAACAATTTTTTTGTTTGTTTGTTTGTTTGTTTGTTTTTGTTTGTTTGTTTGTTTGTTTTTTCCAAGAAGGTCTTTGTGTTTGCTATAAATTCACTTCCTAAGTGCAATTGCAGTGACTTCTGCAACAACAACAAAAAAAAATGACATGCTTCTCTGATAGTGATGCCACAATGGTGACTCACATCTATTTATATACGATCTTGTCTTCTGCCACCGGTGTCAGACCTTAGCTTGCCCTTCCCTCTCCTCTTTCAGTTTGCTTCAGTGCTGGTTATTCCACAAATGGCAACATGAAGCTGTATGCAGCACAATAGCAGACAGAATTAAAGGGCTTAATGAACTGCATATGCCACTAAGGTCTTCCTTTGCTGCAGCATGAAGCAAAAACTCTAGCAGATCAATTAAAAAAAAAAAAAAATCTGTATTAGAAAAATTATAGGAAGGGTATTTTGAAGGAGGAAAGGAAAGATAAAAGAAGGGAATGTATGACTTCAGGCTTTAGTCTGAAAAAGCAAAATGAAATATTCAAGCCATTCTGCAGACTTCTGCAGCTGTAGATTAGGGATGTACATTGAGGCCATCAAGTCTGCTTCTGGCTGAAGTAGCAAAGTAAAAACATTGTTTCTAAATATTTTTTTTCAGCAGTAATGCATACCCACAAAACACAAGAGTTGTGAAACAAGAGCTGTAGAAACGCTTTAATGGTATTGTGAAATGCAAAATAGTACATCCTCTGTCTATTATTTGAGCTGCTCTGGTGTTACAGCATCCCTAACATGAAGAAAGCTGATAACCTGCAGCAGTTCTGCCACAGCACGTCTGTCCATGGATGGTGTATTCCCTCCCCAAATGGTTTCAGAGAGGCAGGATTACAGCAAGGCTTGCAGCATGTGTTCTATCATTTCAATTCTGCTTGCAGTACAGCATGCTATCAAATTGGCTTTTTAAAAATCACTCATTTTCATGTATTTCATATGTCCTTTCTGGTGACTCCTGGTTGTTTTTCTGTGCGCTGTAAGTTTCGGGAAGCTAAGAAAGCCTTGCTTTCAGTTTATTTATCTGTCACCAAATGGCATCCTGGCACTTAGGGGAGTTTCTGGAGGTTGTACCTGGAAACACTTGTCTCCAGGAATTATTGCTCTGCTGGACTCTGACTGCTCAGGAGAGCCACAGGGATGTGAAACTGCACGTGGTTCATGGCCTGTGGCACAAGATGACAATGCCACCTGATGTGCTCAGATGATCCTGCCCCCAGCCTGGATGGGACTGCAGCACTTCTGACACATCCCATTTCAAACGTGTGGGCTAGAAGCACTTGTGTAGATCAGCTGTAGATCTCTGGTGCCCTTGATGCTGGAAAAGCTCAACCACACAGATTTGCAAAGAAAGCAAATGAGATTCATTTCTACTTAAACCAAACCTCAATTTACTAACACTCTTGGCTTGGAAGAACAAAATGACTCTTTTACCAGAGAAAAACACCAGTGTGATTGTTTTCATAAATAATGAAAGAAAAAACTCTATCACATGCTCAGCAGTGAGCAAGTGAGGTTTTTATTTGAAGCAGCAGAATATTCAATCAGTGATTTCATCACTATAGGAGACCTTTGGAGTCTGCCACAGACACAAATAAAAATGCAGCCAGCACACACAGGAGGCAATGCAAGGGAGACAGATAAAGCAGAACTAGTTATTTTTAACTGTCATTAATATTGCAAGAGAAGCTGTGACAAAGGCAGCAGCTTTAGAATTCAGGATAGTGTTCTCATTAATGCCAGCAAAATATTATCTAATGAGGTATGTCATATCAAGAATGACACAAAATGAAGGCAAGAACAGACATCATAATAAGACAAACACAGCAGCAATTGTTAAAAAAAAAAAAATCTTGTGAGATTTTGAACAAAATCTTGACTTAATAACAAATAACAGATATTGCCTTTACTGCATGCATGCTTCAGCCTTTTAATTGTACAAGAGTATAAACAATTTCAAGAAGAGATATTTTACTATGACAGCAAGACAAGCTGCTGAACATATATTTCTCAGCGTGGATCACAAAAACACGTTCATTTACTTTATGCCAATGATTGGGGAGATAACTTGCATTATCAAAGACTCTTTGTGAGTTGCTTGACTGCAAAGAACAGAAGGAGAACAAGATTCCCATAATCTCTTCCCTGAGCTTTGATAAAGAACTTGTTCAAAAATTCAGATGTTAATTTGAATATATAACATTGAAATCACCTGCACCTGTTTGCTTTCTGTGAATGTGGAGAGACGAAATGATGTAACTGTGACCACATAATCTGGAGATACTTTAAAATCCTAAGAGGTTCCTGGAAATTATTTCAAGCGGAGCCTGGTAAACATTTTACTCAGAAAAGATAACAAATACCTTGTGTACCCTTCCCTATTTTGTCATACTTTCTATGATAAAATTTAACAACTTAATGTTGAAATGACTAAAATAAAACAGACTCCATGGACCTTATGAGTCATGAAAACATTTTCTTACATGAGCTGGAATTCCACTAGAAGCTATATATTTCTCCAAGATCTTTTTATCTATCATAAAACAACTTTTGATAACAGAAGCATTTGATATTCCTTTCTTTCCTGATATATTTCCTGAAAGATTATACTCCTAATATTTTTTTTCCAATCACTTGTGATAATAAATTTATTTAATATCACCAGAGTACCAGAAAAATGCAGCATCCTATATGATAATCTCAATTACGTAACTCCTCAAGTATTAGTTTGGTTGTAAAGAACTTAATGTTCACAGTAGATTTGCTCATGAACAATCCATTGATTAAAAGATCATGATAGTCAACCATGAATATTAATTTACAGGCTATCAGTGAACAAACAGACAATACTAATTAAAGATGTTTATCTCAGATGGCTCTCATGTAATAAATACAGCACTTTTAGCATAATAGTAATTCATTGCTTCTGAATGAAGTATTCCTTCTCCCAGGTTCTTATTCCTGAGATTAATTAACATTTATTAGCATAAGCATTTGTGTGGTCACTCAATTGGATCACAAAACTGATCTGGATTAAGATTAACTTGACAAGACAAGCAAACAATAGTTGCTTTCAACGTTAATTTTAAGGATTGCCTGCATTTCTCGAGGGTGAAGGCATCCTGCTTCAGTCTCCTGAAAACCACCTTTCTACCTACTTTGGAAGAATTTTAATCTGTAATTCTTATTCTTTAATTTATCCTTACAATTGTTATAAAAACAAACAAAAAAACAAAAACAACAACAAAAAAAACCTTCCTAAATCGATTCATGCAGAGGAGATGGAAGAAAAAGAAGAACCGGCAGTTATCAGTCAGACTGAAATTTCCATATGAATGTTATTATTTTTCAGCTAAAATATGGTCAGATTTCAAAAGCTGGTATTTTTTTCTTAATCAGGAAAAGTCATTAAGAAAAAGTAAGCATTCTGAAAACAAAATTACCAGAACACCTTGTTTTCCTTCCCCAAAACTCCTAGATGGCAAGTTTTCCAGCATCTTTACCTGAAGCCCATGGCAGCTCTTCCCGCTACTCCTATTCCAGTACAGCAGGAAGAAAATTTCACAGAACATAACTTTGGCGCTTTCAGGATACACAGAGATCCCTGTGCATATTTGTTTATTGCAACTCTATGAAGCTGAAAATTTTCTCCTGTACGTACAGTCTGCTGGGTGGTATAAAAATGGTAGAAACCTAGTTGTTCAGATAATTTTTGGTGAGCAAACAACACAGACCTCCAGATTTTAACCTGATACTTCTTATTACTAAGAAATGGATGGGTTTCCCTATCTTAGCTGGAAAGACAGACTTGAAAACAGGCTTCTTTCTATACATATGCTGGAGGAGTGCATGCTACTGGGAAAACAGAAAGATGTGTGATATATGACAAGCAATTATAAAGATTCTCAATAACTAAATCCCACTGGAAGCGCGTGTGCTCATCTGAGACAAGCAGCCTTTCACAGAGATGGCTAACATATCTGAGAGTTAGCCAAGAGGCAAGATGTGGTTTGTACCACATAGCCAGAAAACAATTTGATGAAGCCACTGTGAAGCAAATAAGGTGAAAGATGACATATTATGTTGATTCTCTTAACCTTTGGTCAGGAATTGACATATCCATGTCTCTCTGAATTGCTTGGCGCAGGAGACCTTCCTGCTCCCTGGGTTTGAGTGTTCACCCTCTATATTCCACAACATAATAAGACCCAGGTTTGAGCTGTACTAGCCTGGCCTCCTCCTCCCCTGTGTTTGATTTAATGAGGAAAATAACTAAGGCCTGCAGACTAGAAAGGACCTACAATACATCCCCAGTAGCAATCTACAACTAACAAGGAATAGCTTTTCCATAAATTTGTAGACCTGAAACTCCAGTATAGTTTGTGTTCTTTTTTTAATTTTTTTCCTCCCCATTCTAGAAAGAACTATCATGCTACCACATTTGCACCTTGATGTGTATGGAAAAATCAAAAGCAGTATCCTCATAGTTATTTTGAGTAAATACACTTTTAGCCCCCTCCACGTAGGCTGTATAACCCAGACTACCAGAGGCCTAATTTGGAGGAAAGTCAGTGAGTCCTGTTTGTTACTGGAACATTTCAGGTGTCCCATGTTGCTGTTTTTTTTCTTGCACGCTTCCCTTTAGGTTATTCTCCACACTTGACAGCTTTCAGCTAATAGGTCCATGAGGTACGTGGAGTTCAGATGACTGAATTTCAAATATCATGTTCCTATGCTCTAGACACTATAAAAGATGTTATTTACCTGGTCTTAAACAGCAATATGTTCTCAGCAGAATGGAAATTTTGGATAACATTAGCTCCCTGGGGCCTATTTTGCAATGATCTAGTAAGGCAAATGAACTATAATCTTAACATAGCCAATTTTCTAAAGACCTGCCCAACATGGGGAAATTCTCTGGATAGATGAGATCTACCTGCATCATCTCAGCTTGGCACTAACAGAGGGTGGCAGCCAGGCAGAAGGAGTTGTAGCCCAGCCTGTACCTATCCTTCACAACTTCTCACTGTGTGACTGGTCCCTGAAGACACAGGCAGGTGGGCCTAATTTACAATAGCCCCAAGGCAAATGCATAATTATTATAATAATGACTCCAGACACTAAAATCAGAAAAGCAAAAAGCTAGCACTCAGACACCTTTTTCCTTTTCACTCATGCTTAACAAATTGTAGTTGGAGATTAATTATTTCTATGTAATTATGCTAAGTTTTGAAGTGATGATAATGTAGACAAGACACACTAAAGAGAAAATGAAAATAAATCATAACAATATTTTTATTTAATACCCTGATCCAATAATAAGGCTATAAATAACATCAAAGAAATCAGTAAGGATAGAGCACTAATATCTAAGTAACAAATTGTCTCCCTGTAGTATTAGTTTCTGTGGACTTCTTTATAGAGATAGATTTGAAGATGGCTTGTCTTTTCCATTTTTTTTTCTTATGTAGAAGCTAGATTTAATACACTTAGAAATATAAATAACAACAAGGTCATAACAAAATTTTGAAATGAACAAGAGTTGAAGAAAGGAACAGATAAAGAGAGGAGTCAGACTGATAAGCTAGTTGGTAATTTCAGAATGCCATGAATTTGAACTAGACAATAACAGACCCCTAAAAAATCAACCCTAATAAAAACAGTAGCCTGTCTGCTCAAAATCAGGTCATTGTATTATGTACTCACGAATTACTTACAGAGAAGACAGTTGATGAAAATGACGTTCAGCACAACTGTTGCTGACATGAAGCCATTGAACAGAATAAATCACAACAATTAGAGACAGAACAGAATTATTAGGTCATCCACTCCACATCCCAGCAGTGGAGGAATGTGCATGTTAGGTGACCCCCTAGGCACAATGACTCCCAACACTTCTCTCACAAAGTCTATCTAAGATCAGTTAAAGCTCTCCAGTAGGTAACATATTTCTGCATAGTCAGTTTTGGTAAAATTCATGCTGTTAGCCATAAATATATTCCATTGTATTACCTGAAGTATTCCAGACTCTAACTTTAATATAAGTGGCCTGTATGGAGTTATGAAGACATTCCTTAGAGACATGCAGACAGATCATATTCAGTTTCTGCATTTGATTTTAAATCCAAGTGAAATAAAATTTTGGGCAGATATTATTTAACTGGATTCCTACAAGAGAGATGCTAGTGTCTTATCTGACTAAACATTTCAACTGACTGCCAAAGAAACTACCTGTCAGCATCACCCATTCCACTTCGCCAGCTTTCCCCTGTTTGGAGAGGGAAAGCAGGTCTAGCCTTCTTAGTGAATAAGTAAGATGATTATTTTCACTGTTTTTATACTCAGATGATGCACTTCATTTGTAACTTTGAGTCTTCATACTTCTTCATAGCTCCTACTTTTAAGATGAAAATAACATTGCCAGCTTACCAGTAAGCACCTTCTCAAATGAGCTCGGAGACAGAAGGGAATCACAGGTCTGAAGCCAAAGGAGGCCTAATGAACTGCCTGATCCTGAGCCACAGAGAAAGGCACATTTAGAGGCTGGGGACTTTTGTGGTAAGCCAGTCACAGAGTAGGAAGAGGAAAGAGGAAACAGCCATACTGCAAAGTCCACAAAGGGGATGATGTTGAAAAGAAATGATGTCTGGTAATTTCTGTTCAGGCTTGCAGGTCTTCACCATTTGACACTAGGTGGAAGCCCATATAGACATACACAGGTAGTAAGAAATGTTAATTTCTGTAGATTGGCAAAAATATTGTAAAGCTCACTGTGTATTAGGGTAGTAACTTCCACAAAACAACAGTAAATACATTTAAAAGAACAATAAAAAGAAAAGAAATTCAACATTCCTCCAAGTAGAAAACTCAGAAAGATTTGTTCATCTTCTACAATGAACCTTCAACTGAACAGAAATAGCAATAAATGCTACTGTAAAACCACCTGGGGCAATGTTTTGGAAATTGATTTACCTACATCCTCAACCTTTCTCGTGAGCTTGGCTCCAGATGGCAGCTGCCAACAGGAGGGAATATATGGTAATTATTTTGTGGTCTCCATCCACTTCCCAAACTAAATTCTACCTCCTCTCCCTAAAGTAAAGGTAAAAGTCCCATTCACATGGGAACAAGTCCCATAAGATACAGGCTTCATTTCAAAGTTTAGATACCAATATGGATGCACTACCTTATCTCATCTGTCTGCAGCATGAAGGTATGTGGAATACCAACTCCTCAGAGTTATCCCAAGCTATGAAAATAGAAGAAACTGGTGATGAGGAGGTTAGGAACTTTTTTATTTTCTTTGGGTTATTTTTTTTCCTTTGGAAAACAATCTATGTGTCCAATGTGAAGATTGGTGGCTTGGGTAGTATTGTTTTAACCTGGCTCATGTTAAAGCAACAGTCAGTCTTAATCAAATCAATGATAATTCATTTAGCTGTGCTAAGATATTTGCCCAGTTTCCATACACTAGAGTGAAACATTGTAGAGTGATATGCTATATAAAGAAATATTTCTCATATCTCTTCTAAATAAATTGCTTAAATTTAATAGTTTCCTGTTAAGCAAAATAGAAGTTCATGACTCACTTTCTTGATATCATCCTTTAGTTTATCCTTCTCCTCTCCAAATGTAATTAATATTAATGTTTTAAATTACTTCTAACATAGGAGACCCTAGTGTCTTTAATCATGCTCATTTCTGGAGCTATTTAAAAATCTTCTCTCTTTTTTTTTCAGTCATAGGAAATGTCTGCAAAATGCTATTGTTTTATCATGTGTAATGACATTCTTTTCTCAGATATCTCATCTGGCTTGTTGACTGTTGATACACATTTAGTAAAGGTGTCCTTATACATCCACAATAGCATAGTCAAAAACATCAAAGAAAACAAAAAAAGTTGATAATGGACTTTTCCAGGGGTAGGCACTAACCTGTTTTCTCACCCTGAAGACGATCATTTGGTTGAGGAATGAGGGACACTACTGAAGTAATTCCTCAGTCTGTGCTCATTTTTGGATAAAATCGTGGAGACATTTATATCAGCCTGGCACCTTTCACAAAGACTATATACACCAGCGAATTTTACAGGTACTGTTCCAATATACTCAAGGAGCAGTAGCTCTCCTAGCAGACACCTTTGACTCTGGGTCATTAAAGAAGCTTATGATTAAACGAGACTTATTGTGCATTATTTTTCCTAATGTCCCCTTCTTTGTATGTACAATGAATTGATTGATGCTGCATTAAGAATTCATCAGAGCATCATAAGAAGATCATATTTAACAATTGGTTTAGGCAGGTTTATCAAGTCAAAGGGAGAAAGCTGATTTATGGACACAGCTCACTCTGATTTGATGCCAGTCACAGTCCTTATACTAAATGGGATTATTTAAAATTAAAATGTCTTTTGTCCCCAGCTGAAATAGATGGCTTGTGTTTTGTCATTAGAGATGGTGCTGCATAGTCACTGTAGCAACTGAAGAAATGGTTATAAGCTCCTCCTGGGGTCGCTGAGGACTGTGGCAGTGACTTGTGTGACCTCATCCCTCTTCACCTGAAAGAACAAGACCTGCCACTTCATAGTCCTCCTTAGAGGAATAAGGTAGATAAAGGTACAAGCAAGAGATGGCTCAATGAGGCTGAATTCATTTCCCCACCCTGGTAGCTTGAAAATTGCCCTGCACTGTTTTGTTTCAGGAGAAATTTTAGGATGCCTAACAACAGAGCAACCGTTGGCCATCCATCCAGTACATGTGGGGAAACTCCCACCTTTGGGCCAGCAGAAAGATGCTTTTGTATTTGCTTGATACAAATAGGATCCAGCACATCAGTGAGGACTGTCTTCATATCAGGCTACTGTTCTGTTTGACCAACAAGTTACAGACAAGTCAATCTAAACCCACCTTTTTTTTCTACCAATCACATTGCTCTCTCAGTCACTTTTTGTTTCAGTTTGATTCAGCTATGAGATCTTAAAGCCAAGGAAGTCTGGTGTAAACTTAAAGCATATCTGGTCACCACATTGCTATTTTATCTTTGCCCTAATCAAAATTCATTTTCCACTGCTTCCCTAACATCAGATTTTGCATGATTGCAGAGCCAAAGGACTGTGCACAATCTGCATTGTTGAACTAGGGTCCTACAAGCTAATGGGCTGCCAAGTTATTTCAAAGCAGTCTGCAAAAAGACAGATGTTAGCTCAGTGGCAACACTACCTTGGAATTTTTTACTCACTTGTAGGTCACCTATGCAGCCATTTAGAAACCTGATAAAAATCTGTATTATGAGAGTTATTTTACTACACATATGAGGCCTACAAGTCCTCTTTTAGGGGGGCATTGGCACTTTACTTGACTTTTTAACCTGCAGTGTTAATTTATATGTTAACGCCAATAATGAGCTAACACTTCTGGGGCTGTATATCAAGAATTTAGATATCATTTAGCCACTGCATGATTTCAACTTCAGAATTACTGAAGTGTATAGTAGTAAATCTGGATGATCATTACTTTAACACACAGTAAGGTCTATGATCCTATAAATCACGCCAGGTGACAGAATTTGCATGGATTGTCCTGATGATCATTGATTTTCATAGGATGAAAATTCAATACAGTATGCAGCCATTACTGTCACTTAACTGAACCAAACAACACAGCTATTTTTGAGGATGAACATTGCATTTATATTATACAGTAGTAATGAGATGCTCCAACAAATGGGATTAGGGGCTTATTGCTCTAAGAGAAATCTAAGCATAGTTATAGACACTTCCTGCGATGAAGCATGTACCACCTGATTAAACAAGTGAAACTAAATGCAACTTCTCAAGAAGCAACGCTAGCACAGAGAAGCAGATTGCCTTATTAAAGATGTCAGTTTTTTGGCGGAAGTGCTATGAGCAGGAGCCCAGCAACCCAGCCCAGTGTCTGCCACGTAGACTTCAGTCATGCCTTGAACACAGGTTACTCCTTGAGGTCAAATCGAAACCATTCCCTTTCCGCTTGCCAAAATTACAGGTTGAAAACTTAGAGATTTGCTAATGTGATGATTCTTAAGGAAAGTGAGAGACATCAGCTACCATGACCTAGAAACACCTTGTTTCTAGGTAACAAAAACAGCCCCTGTACAGTAGCGATGACAAAATGTCCACTTGAAGCTTAATGGTGTTATGACAGAGACAGTTTTTATTGTCATGGACTGCAAAGGAATGACCATATATTTTCTGTCAGCTCCACTGCAGAGGGACCAGAATATTTATGGGTAAATTCATTTGAATACCCAAAGAAAATAGCCCAGTGACCTTGTAATATTCTTTTATAATAGAGAAGGACCGTTTCCCTGTTTTACATGTTGAATGACAGAGGCATTAAGGGTGGTTTTGTTGTCTAAATGTAGGCATCTGTTACTACCTTAGAAACTTCATAGTGATCCTCCAGGACTCCTAGGTTTCCCAGGGTTATATTCTGACTTTGTAGTTATACTTGCCAGCCTCATGCAGATGTCTTGGATACATAGGATCTACATTTAAGCCCATGAATTGCACCACAAGTGACCTAAAATAACCCAGGAATCATGCAATGAACTGTGAAAATAACCCCAGGCTGCACTTGGACATGATAACACACAACTACATTTCACAAAAATCAACCCTTTTCTCACCTTTTTTATTCAGACTCATCACCAACTTCTTCCCCTAAACCAATTGACTACACTTCCACCAATTTCTCCCACATTTACAGCCTACGCTGACAATCAGCTTGTCTCCCTCCCTCTTTTTTCTACCTTTTTTACACGATGGTTGTAATGTCTGGTCACTCATGACCTATGAAACTATTCATAAAAATGAAGGATGAGGGGAAGAGGCAGCTGGGTGGGTGAGTAGAGAGCATCCCATGTGGGCGAAAAAGGCTCAGACTGTACAGAAAAAGAGCTAATGGATTTGAAGGTAAGAGGAAAGAAGAGGCAGAGGTGAAGTTTCATCGTTTCAGGAGTTGGGACAGGAAGAGGTTGAAGCCCACCACAAAATTCTACTGGCAATGAACATCAGCAACCAAAACCAACTGATTTTACCACTGGCTTTTCAATACTTATAAGACGTTGTAACTTGCAATCTCTTATAGTATAGCCATAAAGAACATCTACATTTAACAATCTCTGATTTCATCTCTCTTAGTGTTTAGCCATTCTCTTACAACTGTGCCTAGAAAAAGCATTGAAGTGACATTAGATATTAACAATGCAAGAACAAAAGAGTATATAATGGACTCGCTCTCCCTTACAGTTAGACTATCTGTATGTCCCCTTGGTTCTTCTGGTTTCAATGAAGCTTGTCAGGTACAGACACTTAGACCCATAATTAATCCCACATGTGTACAGTAAAGAAGAGAAAAAATGTTGCTGTAATAAGTTTTATTACTGCAGTGCCCATTACGACCTCTAGTTCTTGCACTGTGCGATAGATAAAATTTTCTATTTTTAAAGTGTAAACACTTTGGGAATATAGAACATTTTATTTTTATGTTTAGACAGTGCTCTACAGCCAGCAGTCAGACAGGGAGAGAATTAATACTGCAGAATTAATTGTTTCACTGTGAGACAACATTTTACATAATTCCCTATATTCAGCAAATGTCTGTGTGGAAATGGAGAGTCACAATTCTTAACAAATAACTCACCTTCTCTATTCTGCTGTGGTAACATGGATTTGACTGGAATTTACTCTTTCTGAGAGTATTTTCTGAAGTTAATTTTTGTTGCTGTTGAAAGATCAGAGTAGAACATACCATCTAACAGATTATCTCTTGACCCTGAGCAGCAGATGTCACATACTTCATGTAGGAAATGTGAGGAATTGCCTTGTAGTTTTTAAATTCTGATTCCAAGCACCAGAAGTGAAGTTTCATACAACCACTGACTAGTCAAAACTTTTGTGACTTCAGACCTCTGCTCCATGGGCTCATGCAGTAAGGATGCCTATTTGGCTCTAGGCATGTGAGGGCAGGGTTTAACTTCTGAAACATGAAAAGACAAAGGCTCACAATAATACTTTTTCTCTTCTAATTTCTGCTGCTATTTGGAGTGCTAGGGATATGCTTGTCATTATTTCAAGGAACTAATGAAATTATGCAGGCTTCAAACTTTGCCAGATACACAACCAAATGTGTGCTCTTCATATCCAATTGGAAATTTAAGTGCAGTGATACCAGCAAGTGTACTACAATAAAAACTGCTTCAAATTGTTTTGCGTAGAAAGAAAATGCAGTAATTACTGAAGAGTTAATAGTACAATTGATTCTGTAACAAAAAGTAAGCTTCGATTCAGTTTTCAGTAATTTCAAACACAATCAGCATTTTTTATTGGTGCAGGAACTCCTTTATGAGACGTGTCTCATTCTAAACTAATTATTTTTGTGTTGAGACTCTCCCGTCAGTTTCTTCCTTGCACTCTATTTCAGACAATTACTATGTCTGTAGCAAAAACAGACTGCCAAAAATGACAGTTGGTAAAAACTATCCCATTTAGAGAAAATGACTTGGTAAATTCTGCTCTTTTGACTATTAAAAACCCACATTTTTCAGGAACTACTACCGCACATTACTTTAAACTACCTGACAAGAATTTTTGACATGCTTGGTGTTTGGGAATAGCTTGAAGACTTACAGTTTGTGTGACACTGCTGAATATTTCTGCATGTGATTATGGGAATTTTGTCTTATTTGTCAGCTTAATTTTGATATGAACATCCAAAATAACAGTCACTGCTCAAAATAACAGTCACCTGTTGGACATCCATACCCTGGTTTTCCCAGCTAAAAGATGCATGTCACAAGCAGATGATCATATTTCCATACCATGTTTCACAGTTACTTAGCAATAAAGGATTATCTGACACCTCCATTCTAACCAGAATTTGATGGGAAATAGTAAGCATAGCAAAGTTTCATGTATTTGGGCCAACAAGGCACTTAGGCAAAGGTGAAATGCTAGTGGCTTTCTTAAAGTGATGAGTAAGTATAGTTTATTGCCTGGTTCAGATAAAATGGTCAGACTGTTTGGGGAGTCTAAAAACGATGTCTTGTCCACAGTTCACTTCAGGAGCTGTTTGCTCATGTAAGGGCTTATGTCCATGTAACGTGTATATATATATATATATACTGGATATAAGACATATTTTAACCTGGTCATCAGTGACATTCAGGGCTATCTGGTGCTGTCTGGAATTTAAAATACTTGGCAAGGTTTCTGTAATGCATATAGCCTTTCTGACATTGGGTATTGCTGCTGTATAAAAACATTCAAGTATTTAACAATCTCTTGCTAAGAAATGCTGTCACCTATATTATACAGCTTGTCTTCCATTTGATAGATTACATGCTACAATGAAATATATACTTGTCCATGTAATTTTTTTAACTACATACTTGAACAAAGATTATGATATGCATTGCATTTTAAATTATCTTCCATTATGTTTCATGTGCTGTACAGATTTCAGTTGACATTTGCAAGACAGCCAGAAAATTACAGCAATTATTGAACATTATTGTGATATAAAAGCAATGTACTTCCCCTCCTCCTATCAATTTTCTTTGTATTGGTATATAAAACAGACTGCTGCTTCAGCACCTACGAAGACAAACTATATTTTTCCTCCTTAACTATTAACTGTTCAGAAAGACTTAATTCTACTTAGCTTACTAGTTTTGGTAGCAGATATGCACTCAATGTTAATTCTGAACATTTACTAGGATTATGCTTTTTAGTATCGACCCATTTACTTAGATTAGAATTTGTTATATGTATATTCACATTCAAGTATATTTTCACAAGTGTAACAGTCAATTCTTTATTCTTTAAAAATGCAATCCATTTTTTAATTTCATTATTGCTTTTCTGGTTCAGATTGAGGAGATTTTAACAAGAACTTCTTTGACCAATCTTTTTTATTACTTCATTTATCTTAACGGCAAGGACCTGTCCTATAAACTCATCTATCCATGGTTAGTTTTACATTCATGAATAGTTTCTTAAGAGCCTATGGGTATATTCGTGCAGAAAGTTAAGCATGTGTGTGTTTATAAGAATAAGGTCTTATTTGCCTGGGCTTTCTAAATACAGAGCACTAAGACCTTATTGTATTCCTTTATGGGAGAAACAATTCAAAAGTGTTTGAAAAAGAGGATTAATGTTTTTCATAGCATATATAAAGAACAGTAATAATTTTAATCATATATACCTAACTCTAAAATTTGTAATGCAAATCTCTAAACTATAGCATAACAAACTTGTACTTTGTGTGTTCCTGTGAGTTTAATTGAATTTGACATTGTAAATGGCAGGAATTTTAATTACTTAAAATAATATCTGTATTATAACCTAACATAGTAGTTAAAGAGGATGTTGTTTAATTATAATTCAGTTCTACATGTTTTTTCTTTCTTTTTTATGCTTAAAAAAAGCAAATATATGCAATGTCTTTATTGTGGGAAGAAGGTGTCTCATACAAGTTGCTGGAAAAATAACCAGAAAATAAATAGATAAATAAATAAATAAGAAAACTGTTAAAATAAGAGAAATTTTCAAAATAAACCACAAAAAAAGACATAATTTCTAGCTAAAACCTTGCCTAGGCTCCATGTTATATCCATTGGAACAGCTACCCAAAAAAGATATGTAAGAAAGTTCTCTGATGTGGGATACTGAGGTATGCTATGTCATGATATTACAAAGTAAGAGCCTTAAATTAAGCAGGTCTCTTATTTATTTACCTTTTCCTTCTGTTGTGGTTTTCTCTCTGCACTCCCTTTCATTTTTTTCTTCTCAAGTTTTAACTTTAGAAAAGGCCACCAAGAACACAGAGGAAGCACAGTTTACCCATGAGCTTAATTCGAAAAAGCCAAACACCTCTGTTTTCTGCTTCATATCAGTAAAGGTATTTACTCTCTGTTCAGCATCCTTATTAAGAGCCCATTGGAGACGTGGAAGAGGGATGTTGTGACAGTAAACAGCAATGCTGTGAGCAGGAGGCGAACTGGAAAATGAGAACAACTAGTCAAATGTAATGTTGCCGAATGTTGTAATCTCCACTAATTCCACTTGATTATTTTGACACAATTTGCAGCACAAATTATGCTAGTTAAATTATGGGGCTTACTCCCACACAAGTTTCAGTATTTCTAGAGTCCTTTCTCCGCTTCCTCCTTGATTCCTTCCACAGCAGGATCCTCTTGCGATTAAATGTATTTCGCACAATACACTGACAGTTGTTACTTATGATAGTAACTGGTGATTAGTGTCAAGGCAATTTTTAGCATTAAACACAACTTTCTCATTGTTTCTGATGAAAAGTGAACAAATGAATTCCAGGAAGACAAACCCTCTGGTTTAGGAATTAGTTTAACCGAGCTCTTCTCTTTCCTTCAGTCCTCCCCACCATGAGAAAAAACAACCCCAGATACTTGTGCAGTTTTAAACAGCTATTTTTCCAGGAGCATACTGAAGGTCTTGTACTCAAAGCATCTCTTCCCTCTCTTGTTCATCTCTCAACTCCCCTTTTCAGCATTTTTACTTAGCATAACTGAAAATTTTGATGCTAGCTGTACTTAAGTCTATATGTGTTTCATTGAGTGAACGCTTGGGACAGACAGACAGATGCACAGGCAGGCAGACAGCCTGAAACACCACAGCCGTGCCAGTTGCACGTGGGGCAAGCCTGATGCTGAGACATCAGCGCTCAGAGCCGGGGTCCACAGTGCAGCCAAAATTGGGCGGCAGAGCAGCTGCTCAGCCCCAGCCGTTCCTGCCCAGCTTTGGTAGCATGAAAGGCTGCTAATTTCTTCTCCACCAAATGCTGGAGGGCTGAGCATCCCTGGAGCCGGTCCAGCTCCTACTTCTGGGGTCCCCCTCATTTACGCAACCGCATGGGCAAACTTTACAACACCTTGTATATTATTTGGCTACGGACTGTTGCAATGTATGTGTGGTTATTACTGAGTATAACCAGATGAGCATATGTCGCAGGGCTGCTTAGCATTACGGCTTAAAAATAGACATGTATTTATGCCGGGTTTAGTTGCCATGGGTAAATCTAAACTGTATTTTGTTTTCTGTTTTTATAAACAGTGCTTTATGTTATATGAACTCAAAACAAAACAAAACAAACAAACAAACAAAAAAACAAAAAACAGATACCAGCCATTTTGCACTAAAACATTCATATTTTTGTATGTGACGTACAGTTGACACAAATGTACAGTATGGCATATGCATATTCAGGCAGTGTTAGGAAGGTTAAGCTACCAGTATCCTGCATCTGTCATTCATAAGGGAAACTATGTACCCAGTACACATGAATATAGGTTCCTACAGTAACACAGAGCTTTTATTTTTCTTCAGGTTTATTATGTAGAAGCCAAAGAGCATGTTCAGACACTGAGTGCATTCATAACCCCTAGAAATGTCTGGTGACTGCTTTCTCGAAGGCACCTCTAATAGACTTGTTAACTGCTAAACACTGCAACCTAGAAACAAAAAGCAGACAGCCCCTCAGCCATATCCAACCATAGTCCAGGCTTGTGTCTATGGTTCAGCAAAAAACAAAAATGATGACAAAAAAAAATCAGTTAAATAAAATCACTGTTGTCACTTTCTAGAGTAAACTCAAAGGACGAGGTCCTACAAACAGGATGTTCTCTGAGCAGCCACAATGGAGCAATTCTGAGGAGATCTGAAACATGGAGTAACGCAATAACCTTGTTACAGAAGGGGTGCTGATCTCCTCTCCTGTGACTTGTTTTTACAGTTTTAGTGCAACAGCTTTCTTACAAAAGGAGTAAACAGATCTTTGTCAATTCCCCCTAGTAGAATTCCACAGCCTGTTAGATGCTAGGGAACCATATGAGAGAGATGATTAAATACCCTTTTATTACGAAAGCATCTATCTTTTACTACTTATCTCTTTTCAATTCACCTTAATCACCATTTAATTTTAAAACTGAAATTTTGTAGGTAGCTTCAGGGAGTCGTAGACAAGACAAACAGAAAACAGTGGTGCTCTGAGATTGTACTAGTTCTTACCAGGAAAGTTGTGAAGCATCATACCTAAAAATATACGCACAATCTATTTAAAGCATTGTTATATTTGCTCACTCTTTAGTTTCCTTTGGGACCTAGCTGTGTTGTGGCTGCGTTCAGGAGCAAGTCTTCAATCTCATGGCCCTGTGGTTACAGGAAAATGGCAGCTGAGGATCACATTTTAGTTTTATACAGCTGTACAGCAACACTTTGGGCATCCTTTAATTAAAGGGAAAAAGTTAACTAAACTTTGTTTGCTTTCCTGCAGTGGACTGCTTTATGACAGGGAAGAAGGATGGCCTGTGGTTAAGAAACTGGCTTTATGCTTGGGGATGAAAGTTTGGTTCCTGAATATTGCAAGGGTTTTTGTATTTCCATGTGCAAATTTCTTAGGGCAGGGCTGTCAGAAGTAATGAATGATTTCAACTTCCTCCAGATGAGGTTGCCCAATTGAAGACAATTTAATGGATAATAATAATGGATTTAATGGACAATTTCCTGGATTTTCCAGGAAACACTGAGCATCAGCATTCCCCAAAATAAGGTCCCTTTGTCTTCAGTTTGGGCAGTCCAGATTTCCTCCTAACATTCTTACGTGCTTTCTGAAAATCTAGCCCAATATCACTGGGACTCAATTGCCTATCTACACTGAGAGAAAACTCATATTATTTTCCCCATCTTTTATCTTTCTTTCATTTTTATTTTTGTCTGCTTAGCTGCAAATCCCATTTAATGTGTCAGTGTGTAGTGCCTGGAATTGAGTTCTCAAATCCCATCTGACTATTTTCAGTGTTACTGAAGTACAAGTGTCTCAGTACCAAAATCATCCATTTTCATATGTATCTTTTTCAATGCTTTATATAGAAAAATCCTGTACACCTGCATCCAATTTGGGTGTGGGATAGTTGGCATAAAGAAAGCAGCTGGAGTGCCTTAGAAGACTTTTCTTGCCATGATGCTGTGGCTTCTGTCAGATTCCCTTCCGTACCCTTCCTATTGCTGCCATGGCTCGGGCTGCACGCAGAGACAGCAGCCGGCATTTGAGCAGACACATGGAGACCATCAACTCCATCCCACAAGAGCAAATGGGGTGCCAGGGAACACACATCCCCCATAGATGATTAGCAGATTACTTTAGTCCTCACATTTCTGCCACGCTCTCCTGCATGCTTAGAAGGACACCACAAGAAGCACTCTGAAAAGCACTGATCTGCTTCAGCACACTTCATTAAAACTGAAATCCGATCGGCTGAAATATGCCACACTTCAACAAAACCAAAAGGACTAGAGGAAAATAAAACATCTCAGCCTGTTCTTTTCTAGCTTGGGTTTGCAAAAAGGAAAAGCAGCACCATGGGGCACTAGCCCCGATACCGGTGAAGCCCAGTCCTTGTAGTTCATTCACGCACATCCCACGGGGGAAGCCCTGGTTATGGAGCGGGATGCAGAAGAAGAAAATTTAGAATAGAATAGAATAGAATAGAATAGAATAGAATAGAACAGAACAGTTCAGTTCAGCTCAGTTCAGTTGGTAGGGACCTAAAAAGATCATTGAGTCCAACTGCCTGACCACTTCAGGGCTAACCAAAACTTAAAGCTTATTGTTGAGGGCATTGTCCATATGCCTGTTGAGCACTGACAGGCGTAGGGCATCAGTCACCTCACTAGGAATCCTGTCCCAGTGTGACCAGGGACCGGCGCCTGCCTCTGCGCTTCCCCTCCTCAGGACACTGCAGAGAGGAGGAGGCCGCCTCTCGGCCTCCTCTTCTCCAGGCTGGGCAACCCACGTGTCCCCAGCCTCTCCCCACAGGACATGCCCTCCAGCCCTTGTACCAGCTTTGTTGCCCTCCTCTGGACTCCTTCAAGTACCTTCACACCCTTTTTGTATTGTGGAGCCCAGCACTGCTCACAACACTCACCGCAGGCTCTGTTGCTCTGGACCAGCACAATCCATTTCCATCCCATCACCCCAGCCCCACAGCCTTGCAGGTGTGGTCATGACAGCACCAGTCAGAGCGTGGAGAGCATCAGAGGGGTCTTCCCAGGATGGGAATCAGCTCCAGTCTCTGGCAGTCGGTGTCCAACAGTATCGCCAGCACTAGCATGCTATCGTTAGGTGTGTGGGTAGCTGCTGGCAGCTACGGTTAAGAGCATCTAGCTCAGCCTTGGCCTCGTGAACTGCCAGCTAAAACAAATGGTATTTCTCCGCAGATTTCTAACGTCTCCATCGCAGCCTTCAGGGTTAGATCAGAAATAGCTCACACACGGCTTTGCCCTGTCACCTGCCATTCCCATTGCAAAGCCATAAACAAGCTCTGTGGGCACACCAGAGAAGAACCTAGAGTTTCAGGGGAGGGGGAGGCTCTTATTACTTACACAGCTCAAACTCTAGCAGAAATAAAACTGTTTATTTAGGGGTAATTTATCATGATCATTAATATTAGTTCTAATTTTGATCAGGCAAAGACAGCAGATCTCCCTGTCCATTTCAACTCCAGTTGTTATGCACAATCCTGTCTGTTAATATCTGGTAAAATACTCTGTCTAAACAGTCCACAAGCTTTACTGAAAAGTGTTAAAAACCTAATGGTCTTCATCTATTAACTTTTGATTTCTATTCTGAAATGGAGAGCTTTACAGCAGCTTTGTTTAAATTATGTGAGTTTAGAGAGCACTTAAATTCAGCCTTGAACTGACCTTGTTGTACAAACTGTAATTTTTTTGGCACCAAAGCCTCGGGCTGCAGTCTGCTGCTGGTTATGTGCTGCATTGTGTCTTTTCAGACGCATCCCCTGAATGCATCTCCCAGATATTTGCAGCAAAAGACTGTTTCCTGTTCAGGTTCTGATGTTTTGCCAAACGTTCATTCTCAAGTAAGTAGTACAATGAATTATCTCTTCTTCCATACAGCATAGCAGCCACAAAATAATGCACAGGTTAAACTGGGAGCTCTTGGAGCTATAGAGATATACGGAAGGCTTGGAAGTTCTGTCTTGGAAACATGAGAAAAATGTGACCTTCTAATCACCACGTGATCATACCATGCATGCCTGCAGACATCTGCTTGACCGCATGTAAGTTCTTCCTGTAAAAAAGAGCAAAATTAGAACTTGTGAGCCTCAGGAAATTTTATTATTTCAATATTGTATTCGGTCCAAACAAGGAGGAAGCTGAAATGATGATCTCTCCTGTCCTCTTCAGTTTAATGCTGACCCCACTCAGAGTGAGTATCTAGACTCTCCCTGGCAGTATTTTTGAGAAGAAAATGGTAACTTAATGGAAATAATGGAGATTTCTAGTGGAAACTGGAAAAAAAAATATTCTGACAGAAAATTATGGTCCACTAATTCAGGAGTTGTTTTTATTTTTGAACTGCCTTCCATGGAGTGTATCCTGAGGTATACTTCTGCATTGGCACATGCTGGGGTAAGAAAAGTTTGAACTGCAAGGTTTCTAAAAGCCTGGTTTTCCAGAACTAATGAGATAGTGGCATTTTGCCAGGCTGATTTACAGATAAGTCTAGTTTTTATTTTTTCAAGCTGTCTTCTGCTATCGCTCTGGCTACCCAGATGTCATACATTTATGAGTTCTGAAGAAGTTCAGAAATAAACATGATGAACTGCTTGCAAAGATATGCAATCTCATTAAAAACAACTACTGTTTCAGAGGACTGGTGGATAGCTAAAGTTTAAAAAAAAAGAATTCAGACACAATTAAAAGCATTAGAGTGGTAGGGGTTATATCAATACCCAGAAAATGTGGTTGAAGGGTTACTTAGAATAACAAATTGTCTGATGTCATAACAGGAATGAGTTTAACCAGTGGTTTTTGCAAGTAAAAAAAGCATCTCACTTTTCATCAGAAGCTTCAAACTGGAAAAATCAAACAATTTATAAAGAAAACTAGTTGACACAATCTACTCATGTTTACCAAAAAAATCCTGTCCTCAAGTATTTGTCACATTAAAGGCAAAGCATTTTCATGAATCAGAAACCTGGTACAAAACAAAGAAGCAGTGGTTTAGGTTCATTTCTTAAAAATATGACAAGGGCCTGTATTAGATTCAATGTGTAACATAATTACTAATCATCTGAATGGTAGTGAAGTAAGACTACTTGATGATGATGGAGATTAATGAAATGAGAAACAACAAAGTTCAGTGCTGAAGAGAAATGTTTACTTGCCTAAGTCCAAAAACTTCTCTTTAAGAAAGGGACCTGATAATCACTATGCAGCTGTAGTTAATGACACAAGTATCCTTTTCTTTCTATACATGGGCATACCCATCCAAAAGTGAGATAATAGAACAAGTGGATCAGAAGAGGTACACAGGGAAAAATAATTATATCAGAATTCAGAGTAAAGCTTCAGATAAAAAAAAAAAAAAAGATTAGTAGAAAACTCATTAGGTGATTTTAGAAAAAGATGTTGCAGATTAAGCATGTAAGACATTCAGAGAAGGGCAATAAGAATGGTCAACAACATGGAAAAAGCTAGTGTTCAGAATGACTTGAAAACCTTTGAGAATGTTTCACTTAAAGGAGTTTAACAACAGTGGACACAATAATAGAAATATTTAAAGTAAGTGGAGCAGGTAAAGAAGTATATGAGAAACTTCTACTTTTTCTGTGATTATTCAAAACAATGACAGTTGGTGAAAATGGAAAGCACTAAATACAAATTGCATGAAAGAGCTTATTGGAAAGTCAAACCTGGCAAGGTGGATTGACAGTAACATAGGTTAAAGAAATATCGAGAAATTTGATTAAAAAAAAAAAGCATTGGAAAAAATAAAACTACTTCAAAGTTTATGGCAATCTCCAAAGAGCAGAATGACTAACATGAGAGCCTCCCAGACACATAATCCTTCTGAGACATTTTCTCCATGTTCTCATGTATCTGTCTGTGGTTTGATATGCTGATTCTTCATGGCAATCTCTCCATTTTTAAATTACCTATAGCCATAGGTAAATGAAAACAACAACAACAAAAAGTCTTCTCTTCCAAGATATTGAGTGTCAAATTTCAGTTAGAAATTTGACTATTAGAATAAAATGACATCAGCTCTACTCAAGGGGCATGGCAAATTATCTTTTAATGTACTCAGCTAGCTCTTTAATCTTGATAAAGACCCATTTATAAATATGTATATTATTTAGTTAAAAGGCATTTATTTTGTGGGGTCTGGCAGGTAAGACTAGAAATTAGGAGACAACATAACGTATTTGTGGAATGCATCCAGAAATGCATAGCATAATTGATAGGAAGAACAGGAAACATGGTTAGTTGTTTTTTTTTATTATTTTTTTTCTTTTTTTTTTCCTTTTTTTTTTATGAAAGCTGGTTCTGTATTTATCTCTGTTAGGATTTTTAGAATTAGGATCTCATCAAATCTCTAGTTCTTTGATTGTTATTTGGATCACCATCAAAAAAGACCTATAGGTGGAAAAATACAGATGGAGGGCTGCAGCTTGTAACTTTGTAGGGCTTATGTAACTTGAGGAGCAGGGTTCTTCCAGAATTCAGGACAGAAAAGTCCAACATAAAAATAATATATGTAATGCAGGGGTATTATAGCACAAAGTCTATGCCTGGCAATATTTTTGAACTTATTTTTCTGTTAACTTATTTAAATATCTGCCAGCTTGAGTTCTCATACACAGTGTCCCGAGGCATCAATCTCCTTAATAAAATGCTACGCATTCCCACAGATGCCAGCAACACAAAAATAAAAGGGAACCTGTGGTCATATTTCACCATAAAAATGATCTTAAAGAATTGCTGAGTGTACGGTCTAAAATGTATTGTAAGTTTGCTAGCTAACCCTTTCTCTGGAGATGGAGCAATAATGAGGGTGTCCTAGGAAAATGAGAAATAGCAAGACCACGCAAGGTGTAAATACAACTAGAAGAGCTAATGCACGATTATTGATAGAGTATTTTTGCAGATTCTCTGCTGTTGCAAGTTGCCATTGTTCTGTTGACGTCGATATTGCCACCACCGCAGGATCTGTCCCTATATGGTCACAGAAGGAGCTCAAATGGATGTATGAGCTATTTCTCATCTGCAAAAATATGCATGTGCTCATGCTGGTGTAGCTATGCCTACAGCACTACACCAGAATGCAAAGCTGTCTTGCAGGGTACAGATGAAGTCATGCAGAACACCAAGGAGCCCTGGGGCCAGTTACAGAAACGTCTGGGCTAGCAGTGGGTCCTGCACATGCCATCAGGACTGCAGCCTGCCCCCAGGTACTTCTCATTCCATGCAGCTGCCCTGCTTCGCCCCTTGCTTCGCTGCACCATGACCTCATCCCAATTTAAACAAGCCCAAAGCCCCTCGTTCCATGCTGACAAACACAAATGGCATGTGCACATGGAGGATTGCTCCCTGCCACGTGCCTTGGCACCGGACTGTGGTCCCAAGAGATTTAGTCTTGCTCTGACACTGAGGACCAGCAGACGAAACACCTGGGCTACATTAGCATGCTGATGGGATGGTGTAGTAAACTCCTATGCCGTGAGACTGTTCAAGAAGAAGCTACTAAGTTCTTTGGTCAATAGTTTTACCTTCTGTACCTTTTCCACAAGGAACTCTTTTTTTCCTCCCTCCCTGGCCGTCTCCCCACTGCATCACTTAGACACTTTCAGGCTACATCAGAAATATCCTCTTGAACACAGAGAATCATATCAGATAATGACTCCATCTATAAGACTTGAATTCTCCCTTGCAGTTTCTGAAGGTGCACGGAGGCAGCTGTGAAGAGGCCTGTTAAACTAACTTATCAGACAAAAATGGCACAAAGAGACGACAACTCATGCTATGGCTTGCTGAGTGCTGCAGGGAGCAAAGAGGACTTGCACTGCAAGAGGGCTTGCTGATGGCTGGGCTCCATCCCTGTTAGAGCTCAATGCCAAGAGCAACAGAGGTATCCTGATGCCTCTGCCTGCCTCTTGAATCTGTTTGAATATCACGACAAAGAGAGGAAGAATGAATGTTCAGAAATGAATCATTTCCAAGGAAGATGAACTCCTTAACGTAGGATGTTATGAGGCACAGCAGATTTGCTGTGCTTAATTTCATCATTCTGTGCAACCACATTCTGCTAGAGACACTCATGTAAGAATGGAATGGGCCTTTATGACCCAAACAAGACAAACAAATGTATTTGGGTCGTAATTTGTATTAGATGATAGATCCTATGGTAATTTTCTATCAGATAACTTATTCTTACGCTCCCTGAGAGAATGGTTGTTTATAGTAGCCTGTCTGTTCTTCACGTCTTTTTTACTGGTATAGCAGGAAACATGATAGTGAGGAGATTTGCTTGTGACTGATGTATCTACTGCATATGCAATGTGCACAGGTCATATATAGTTGCAGAATACATGGTAAAGCATTCTTCTGTAAAATTTAGCTATGTGAAATTGCTTTCCAATTCTTTTGCTTCCAAATGCCTTTGGTAGGGATTCAATTTTTTTTTTTTTCCTGTAGATTATTTCTGGGCACAGATAATGAAGGCATAAGCATTTGAAAGCTGTCATTTCTGGTTAAATCTCCATGCTGAAAAGGATTATTACATATCAGTATCTAGGCAGTTCGTATCAGTATAATTCAACAGATCAGGGACCGAATACTCTAACTCTGCAAATTGTCACAGTCACTGGACAAGTCACTCTGACTTTAGCGCAGGGTGTTAATAGCTATGGATTTTTGTTTTAATAAATCTTTCCTTCCTCTCTTTTTAAATCAGAGCACATTGTATTACTTATTTTTTTTCCCATAAAAGGTCCCCTCCCAGACCCTACTCTGCAAACAACCATTACCTCCAAATTGCAGGGAGTAATTCCCAAGTATTTTCACAGTCAGCCCAGCTCTGATCGAAGAGACAAAAATGATCTCAAAAGCTATCATGAGCAGCACTGTAAAAAAAAAAAAAAAAAAGTGCAATATCTCTTGCCACTCTCCTTCCCTCAGGAGAAATGGCAGCTCATACCCAGTCTACACATTTAAGTAACAAGTCTCCAAGCTGCACATTTGTTTGAAGCATGAAACTGTCTGGCTTAGTAATTAAGCTTGGCGCTGTCTTGAACAACCGGTCACATCCATGGCAAAACAAGGATGCGTACCCAAGACTGGTACACAAGATGGTTCCAAGCAGACACAGATATTCACAGATATTTGCTGTGACACTGAGGGGAAAGTTTGAAGAATCAATAAATATTCATTGATTAGACTTTCCTTTTGCTAACATCTGAATGGTTAAAGACATTTATATTCTTCATAGCTCACTATTTTTTCCTCTAAGATGCAATGCAATCATATTTCTTTGCCAAGTAAAAATGGCATAATTTCCCAAATGGGTAAAAATTCCCCTCAGTTATTGCTAAAATTTCCCATATAAAAAAGGAAATTATGTTTCTGAGAGCCTGGGGATTGCACACAATTTTCCAGAGTCAGTCAGACAATCTTACTTACCTATAATGCAGTGCTTTTGAAATCAGCCACACAGCATGGTATGTGACAGTATCCTGCATCTAATTATGTTCCAGTTTATAAGAGGGTGTGAAACAAGCTTGCTATCTCTTTATATTGCACTTACACTTCTAATTATATCTACAGCTTGTTATCAAAAATATAATTAGGCGAGGTGCCAAGAGGTCATGGAGCTGCTTTAGTAACTGTGGCCGGCTGGCTAACTGCCTGCAGTTAACAATTGGGCTGATACACTCAAATCGTTGTTATTATGGGGAATCTATGCAACTGATGGATATTCACTGTTTCCAAAGCATTCAAACATTCTGCCTGTTTTATACTTGAAATAACTTACCACTCTCCTTTGAAAAGGCATAGGCAGCAGAAAAGATAATTAAACAACTGCTAGTTACCTCTGCTATAGCCTTCACAGTTAACCAATTAAAAAGAAAAAAGAAAAAAAAAAAGAACTCTAAACCTTAATTTCTAACAAGGAGGGAGTTTTAGCAAGTTCAAGGTTAGCTGGTGGATTATTGGTCTCTTTGGAAGAGATACATCGAAACCATGCCTGAATGCAAATCCAGGCACTTATTAAATAGTTCTAACTCATTAATGATATGCTTGTACTGTGTGGGGGTTTCTATCCAAAAAAATGAATAAACAAAGAGAAGCTAGGGAGTTTGATTCATCCACCCTTATTCTGTAAGCACTATGCAAGTATTTTTGTTTAATTCAGTGGGATTATAGGTAGGGTTGAATGCTCGATTTGAGACATTGCTTTCCTTACAGTACATTTTGTATCTTGAGCTTACCAATTCACGTCAGAAATCACTTGGCCTTTCTTTGCCTTTTTGCTTTGAACTGAAGTCAAAGGTGCATGCAACCACACATATTTTAGCTAATTCTAAACTTTCCAGATGGGGACTCATATTTCACAAGTATAATTCAAAGCAGTATGCACCTTTGATCAGGTCATTATAGTAAGTAGAACAGAGAATCACAAATGCAAACTAATTCAAGTCAATTTTAACCAACTTAACACACTTTTTTAATACTGAAACTGAGTCTACCAATGAGCAGGCTGAATCAGGGCTACCTAAATTTAGTCTGTAACATGGAGAATCTGAGACTTCTGCCTTAATCTGAGATGATCTCTTGCCTAACACAGTATCCGAACATCTTTAAACCACCGTGGAAGTCTGGATTCAGACCTGGATCTAGCCATTGTGAGTAGCAAGTAGCTATGTGTTATTTCTGTACAATGCCATCCTAGAAGTGAAAGGCATTTCAGAGGTCACCTTGTCCATATGAGGAAGGCCAATTAGATTCATATCCTTCATGTTAGATATTTATCCAATCTCTTCTTCAAGCTATTCAGTGATGAGTACTATAGCCCTGCCCAGGTGACCTATTTCAGTGCTTCCAAAACTTCACTAATAGTAAACTTTTCTTACTGCCTGCTGTGACTTATTCCGGTTTCAGCACATTATTTCTTGTCATAGCGAGTCAATTAAAAATTTTGGGTTTTCTGAATTGTTATTAGCATTTTGGAAGTCATAAAGTGCTGTAATTGAGGATACTATTGTGACTTCATTTTAAAAGTATACAGTTAGCCTTTCAAAATTTTCTATAGATAACCATGTATACAGGGTTTTTTTTTCTATGACCTATCCAAATCATCAGCAAATTGTCCTCTGATCTCATCTCTTAGAATTTTGGAATTCTTAAACATAGGTACTGTAAGTAAATGCAAGTATTGTAATTACATAATTAAATGGAAATCTCTCAGTATTGCAGTCTGTATTATTATTATATGAATATCTCTTTTGTAACTGAGGGCTCTTCTTCATTGTTAACACTTCCAGATGTAGTAAAATGGATTTTTTGGTCATAGAATTGACTTTTTTCTTTAGTTAAGTTTCAACAAGTGCCTTGTTTTAGAAAAAAATTTCCAAGGCAACAGAAATGTATTGGCTATACAGTGCTCTGTTTAGAGGCACAAATTTTGCAGTCAGCAATTTACACATTGTGGCATATCTAGTACAGCATTTGGATGTAGCTTTACAAAATTTGACAAATTTAATCTTTTTAAAATCTTTTAATCTTCTGCAAAAAGGTACAATTCTAATATTGATCAATGAATATCCAAAGGATGCTTTTAAGTTTTTAAAGAATGGGTTACTATATTCAAAATTTCACTGTATGATGGGCAAAGTCACTTATTAAAAGTTGTTTCTGTTCACCAACTGGACTGACTGAATTTTCTCAAGACTTTTTGTATGAAGTTTAAGTCATACTAAGCTTTTTAATTATTCAAATCCGTAGAGTGTATTTAGGAAAAATGAGATTCAAAGTTGACTTCTAATGGATAATGTCTTCAGTGTGAAGGCTTTGTTTCTAAATTGCATTTGTCATCACAATATTTTTGCATAACCTCAGCTGAAAATAAAACTTGCTTACCTAAACGTGAACAGACAAATGAGCCACAAGAAAACAGATTTTTATACAGAATATCATTATCTAAGCCTAGTTTCAGATCTAGCTGAGATGTGTCAGCCTTTTCTGAATGTAGAGGGAAACTGCTGAAGATCACCATACATTCCACAAAGATGTCATGCTGCTAGGAAATTGTTTTCAAATATCTTCTGAAAAGCAGAAAATAAAATAAACAAACAAACAAACAAAAAAACTTGTAAAAAAGAAGCGGAGAGAATTAGCTGAGATACCACAAGTCTTCAGAAAGAGGATCCATCAGCTGGCACAGGAGTCCTGATGGGTCTCTCAATTTGCAGGCTCCTTCTTAGAGTTAATAGAAGGGCAGGGAGAGAAGTTCCTCCAAAGGATTTTTTCCACCCAAAAATAATTGCCTAAGCTAAGTGAAATACGTCTCTCTGGGACATTGCTCTCTTTACTGAGGGAGCTCAGACAGCTTTAGACAGATCCTAAATGACTGGCTTGGCCAAAGGACTTAGTTTCAAGTGGATGAAGATACAGGGGAAAGGATCTCATTCTCAGTGACTGACAGTAAGAATGAAATATGTATGAGACAGGATTTATCTGCCTAGCTATCTAGAAATATGTATCCCTATAGTAGTTGTGTGTGTGTGTTTTGTTGTTTTTAATGAAAAAATGCGTAAAAGAGTCTTGGAAGCAGAGACCAGACTCCAGCCTTTCCTCCTCTGGATATATGCCTTCAGCCACAGTTCCTCTCTTCTTCTGACCCACAAATCTCTGCCTATTTTCTCCTGTCTCCAAGCTGAAGAATAAAGAACACTTCCCATCTCCTGTAGGACAATCTAAGCTGTATCTCAGTAATTATGGCCCTCTCCTGTGAGGTGGGAGGTGGATCCCCACTTTGCTGAGACTCCAGCTGTGAAAGCAATTTTAGACTAACTCAAATTCCCAAACGCACATAAGGAAAAACTGTGGGTAAAAACCCATGACAGGGAGAGAGGAGAGGTCCTCTCCAGCATTTTATATCAAACCAACCGAAGTTTCTCCCTGCTCAGTGCAGAGGCTGTTTTACATCCTCCTCAGAAGTTTAACTCTCACCATATGTTGTTATACAGAGAATTTGGCACCTCACCCAGCGTTCTGAATCCAGGGGCTGGTAACCTAACACCCACACACAGCAATGCTCCATGTCACTGTACACAAGTCCCCCGGTGGATCTTCAGATCTGCTTTTAAGATTAGATAAGTATTAGATTGAATAACCTGAGACTGAAGTCGGTGACTGGTTTTGCTGTCTTTTGGACACTGTGAGAACATTACTAGTCCAGCAGAACATTTCATAAGATTCAGCATTTTTCTAAATGGCATTAATTGCTATTTCCCTTCTCAGCTGTGCACTACACTTTCTGCTTTTTGTCTGCCAATTCTATACCAGGGCAGCTGCAGTTCAGTTTTGCTGTATGCAGTTAGTTTGCAAAACGGGTCTGGGATCCTTTGGGATAGCAGACAGTATATAAATATGAAACAATATTGAAAAGCATAGCCAGTTAGCTTCTTGTAAAGCTACCTGCCAAAGTAATATAACATTCCAGACTCACGTGCATATGAAAGGAAAAATTAAAGGAAAAGTCAAAATAAACTCTAATGTGTTCAGTTGTTTTTCTTTATTCTTTGACAAATGTACATATACATACAAATATAGTATGGTAGAATGTACTAGTGCTTAAGTGATTAACATTTACACTTTCCAATGATCCTTGACACTTACAGTGAAGAACTGGGACTTCACATTCTTGAATCCTCAGTTCAAATACTGCAGTATTTGTTAAGGAACAAGGATGAGAAAGTCAGATTTTTTCCACTTCCAAGATAAGTGAACTTGAAATGTAGATGTTTTTATCCTGTGCTGGGCTCTATGTGAGCGGTCCTGTGCCTAATATTAATACAGAGAATAAAATACATCTGATTCTGAACACCATTTGTTTCAGTAAACTAAATTACGTAAACCAAATTCATGATGCAGCAGTAAGATAAAATAGACACTGTTGTTACAGTCTGCAGAAAGAAACCTGCTTCCATTCTGCATGGTTTCACAGTAAACAGACTGTAAGTTACAAAGCTAGTTTAGATAGTAGATGTAAACATATATTATTCTTCCTATTTTATCTTGTAGTGTAGCCCAGGGGTTTATTCCATATGGTATACAAAATAAACATGGAAGAAATAATCCTCTATCAATTAGAGGTTTTTCTACCACAGCCTGATCCAAAACCCATTGAAATCCCTGGAAAGACTCCTACTGACTTAACTAGGTTTTAGGTCATGATAGTAGAAAATCTGTTTACAACTCTAAACTATTTTACAAAGCGTCTAATGAAGGAAGACAGAAAAGGATTAAAACTAGCATTCTTCCATTTACTCTATAAACTCCTCAGGAACCAACACTGAAATGAACTCACCAGTATATATATTGTCTGTGAATTGAGATTTTAGCTAAGGCATACTTGTGGGCTGTCTTTGGAGAAGACAGATAATGTAAAAGCCAAAGTTTTCAGTTCTTTCTGCTAAGGCATTATTTCTGCTTCCCAAAGCTAAACAGAAGGAAAAGCATAATGAACATACTTTTTGACCAGAATAAGAATAGATGTATTTATCCAGCCAAAACTAAGGCTTGTTAAATATCTCACACATGAAAACCATGAACATTCATTTGGAAAAGCTTAAAAAACACACAAAAACTGTTCAAGATTGTTTGATCAATTATAAAGAACTTAATGTTATTTTATTTATTACTTATTAATAATAAAAGTTATTTTCTGGTTATGATAACTTTATCCACATAACTAACATTTTGTCCAAAGGAAAGTAAAGTTTGTGGAAAAAAATATTCATGCATATAGGATTGGAGTGGTATGATATTGAGTCTCTTTACCAAATTGTAAGTACAAGGAGAATACTGTGTAAAATTGCACATGAATGTAGTACATTCAAGATGACCACATCAAATATTTTTGCACAAATTAGGTAATACAGGAAAAGGATAGAATTTGTAAGAAAAAGAAAAAAAGTCATTCAGCCATCTTCAGTCTTATCTATTGCTCATTTGAGACCCTTACCACCAATGGGTAGTACAGAAATGCACCTGAATGGATAAAGAAGAATACTGTAAACACACAGCCGTTCAAAGCTATTGCATTTCCTTCGACCCTACTTTTTAAGTTTTGTATGTGAAAACTAAATTGAACCGAATGGCTAGAGACACTGCCAAGGTGCTGTGGTCTTTTGTGGCTGTTGTGAGATATATATCTAATGCAAAATGTCCAACGAAATGAAAATACATTTGCTTAGGAAAGCAGAAGCAACGAGCTTCTTTAACAAAAGTGAAAGTTCTGTTCATATTATGAGTACGGTAGAGTATCCCCATAAGAAGGAGAAGAAATGAATGCTCCCAGGTGCCCCTAAGATTGCTGAAAATACTGAGCAACTTTGAAGACTTAATATCGCAGAGCCTCCACAAAACTGTCCCTCTGTGCACTCTTGCATCTGCACATAAATACACCTCACCACGTTAAGCTGGATGGAAGATAAATGATGGGATTATTTGTAATATGACACTTGATTCAATAACTCACATCATCTTTTCCAGCTGCATGCTATTTTATTCTATGGTCCTCCGAAACTGAAGAGGAAACTGGAGTATAGAAATAAATTAACCTAAAAAGATTACAACTGTATGCATTCTGCTAATAAGTAAGAAAAGTAAAATGAAACTGTCAATTTTCTTCATTAAATTATCCCTTAAGGTCTGTTTGACTACATATCAAGAGTTAATTTTAAGGTCTGTATTTTTTTCTAGGGGAAGTCTTTCTGAAAACAAAATACAAATAAATGTGATGGGAAGTTCCTGAACTTCCAGAACTGCAGCAGGAAATATTTGACCTTAATAGACCCCTAACTGTGATGTTTTCATCAGGGAAAAATATCACTAAGCAGTGTCTACAGTAAAACTGTCTTACAACAGCAGTGTGGAATTTTAAACAAAACATGTCAAGAGTAATTAAAATCAGAACACTGATCAAGTCTCAGTTAACATTACCACATAAACAGCCACTACCAAAACAAGAAACAACAACCCCCCCAGAGATTATAGCGACAGTATCTTGTTTAGGAAATATAGAAGTTTAAAGTTTATGTGTATGTCCATTGTTTATTGCACTTAAATTTGGGGACACGAAGTTAATGTTGCACAACTGGTTTGTGTTTTACTCTTCCCCAGGCTTCCTGAGCTACCTGCCTTTTCATGACTTCTATACACTTAGGGAAGATTAGCAACTCAATGGGAATATGGTTTATTTCATGGTTTTGCTTCCCAGATGGACCAGAGCAGACACACAGGACATGTCAAAGGCCACAGTGCTAGGAGGAATGATCCAAAACTTGAAAAAATTTAGAATAGGAGGTATGATCCAAAACTTGAAAAAATTTAGAACAGATCTCTTCATCAAGTTTAGACAGTTCCCATAACTAAAAGACAACCTTCCCTGTTCTATGAAGCTTTGGTACCAAGTGCCCTGAGGGCACTAATGGTTCTTAGTTGCCCAAGCAGAAACACCTGGGGGCCCCACCCATCCCTTGCTCTCAGGGGTATTTCAGCCCAGCCCTGGCTCCAGCCCTGGTTTCAGTGGTGCTGCAGGGGTACCTGCTCCTAGGGCTCTTCCCAAATTGTCACACAGTCCTCCTGGAGCACCATGCTGACTGCTGAAGGCTGGTGAGAGCCATCTCTGGGTGCTGAGGTCCTCTGCCCTGCAGGTGAGCTCTGTCCTGCAGTGCTTGGGTAAACCCATGTCCCTGTCCTCATCCTGCACCCTGGTGTGCAGGGTCTGCTCCCATAGGATCCAGAAATGTTTGTGTTTCATAGTGAGCTGCTACTGCATTGCTCCAGGAAGTACGTGAATGGTGAGAGCTGTGGCAGGAAAGACATCAGGCTGGCTTGTAAGACTTCACAGGTTAAAGGCTGTTTAAGGTATAGTAAAACTAAATGCTAATTAGATAGAGGATGGATCAGAGCTGCTGAGAGTGTGTAAGTTAGTGTTTTGGAGTATTTTTCAGCATGGCTTTGTTTTATATCATAAAAGAAAATCATTTTGAAGAGAGTTACTACAACTTATTTTGTGAAGCTTTTTTGAGGAACTACCATCTGACTTCTTAAATTAGGATGGCTCCTTAAGAAAGACCTTATAAGCAAGTTCCCATCACAGCAGCCTTCTTGATGCTCAGGCTGATAAATCCTACTGTCCAATTTTTCCACTTAAAGCCTTACAGATCTTCCAAGTGCATAGCCATGTGCCATTTGCTTTTTTGGAAGAATTATGTATTTACTGACACAAGGAAGAGTTTCCTGGAGTTCACAAGTTGTTTAAATTCTGCAGCTTTGAATAGTGACTCTTTGGTTTTTATCTGAGCGTGCTGAAGGCAGATTCAAACCACATAAAGGAAAATGTTGACAAGTACAAGATCAAATTATTGTTGTCTTTTTTCTCACTCAAAAGCATCAAAGGAAAAGTTATGGCTCTGATTATTTTTAAATGCAAGACTGACTAATGAGCAAAATAATTGCAGCTTATGATATTTATTTGTATTCTAAAGGAAAAAAAGCCTCTTTAGATGTTTTTTTTCAAGGTCAGGATGAAGGCTTTAGTTAGTATGAAAGAGACATAGCAATTGAAGTTGTGCAGTCTCCACCATTTGAATTAAATCAAGATTCCACTGGAGATCTTCCAATCTTCTCTCTGGAAAGCATGTAGGATGTGTAGCTTTAAGATCTTTTTTCATTCTGTGTTTTGTTTTCCTTTTTCCTAATGTAGAATAAAATCTTTATTGCCATAAATTGCTTTAAGAAATAATGATGTATGGATGTCATGAACTGATGAATCACACAAAGTACTATTTAAAATCTTATGTAGGTATAATTCTTCGCTAGCTATCTAAGAAAAGAGCTAATTTTCCAAAGCAAATGTCATCATTTGCTCATCTGAATAAGCCATAAGACATGATAAAAGAACTTGAGAGATAAAAGATCTGGATTGCAAATGCAGATGGTTGATTAGATAGTTGAAAATGTATTGCAGATATTGTTTTTTCCAAGATGTTCCTAATGCAAAATATCAATGGGACATCATCAGGAACACTTTCTGAAAAGGAGCCCTGGAGATTTAGAACTTAAGCAAAATACTTTGTGGTTTTTAAAACATGACTCTTAAAACCTGAACTCATAAAATTTTGGGATGTTGTTCCTGTAAATAGGGTATGAATTCTTTCATGCAGTGGAGCTGACTCATTGTTTTATACAAGGAAGGGCATGTTGTGTGTGCGTGTGATCAAAAGAGCTTTGGAGTCTTGATGGGTATGCTGTTTCAGCAGTCTTGCTGTGTATTCTGCATTTCTGATATGTTCTACTTAAAATTACTCACGTGAATATACGCATTTGTCTATCTTTGCAATGTTTGTCCTATAGAAAGTAGAAAAATGAAAAGTAGTTGTTAGCTGCTGTGATAGATGGACTAAAACGCATGTAGGGAATGCTTAATGCTTACAATTGGAGTTTGAAGGCTACTGTATTCACTGCTGCAAATGGTAAAGCAGGGTGCCAAATAATTGGTTGTCATTGACCAGAGTTTTCTAGCAAGTGGAAGTGCAAATAGTGCATTCCTGCCATAGTGCTTCAGTCATGAGTTGGCCCTTTCCTTGTTCATTAGGTAGGCTGACAAGTGGATGTCAATTTTATTCACTTTCATGTACACCAATACCTGTGGTATATTATGGTATCTCAGTAAACCTACATGATAACATCTGTAATGAATGTCTCTCTGCATTCCTCAGGGGAAAACATTTGATTGAGCTTGCTTCAGTTGTGTGGCTGTAGGAAGTGAAGGGAGCCAAAAAAAAGTAAATGGTGCTTGAATGGAGAATGCTGAGGTTTGAAACAGGCTTTAATTCTTCTGGAAATGAATTTTCTGTTCTTTAGACTACCTTTCAAGAAGACTGTAGCCTGAGATCAATGCCTTCAGCTGGCTGCAGTTCTGATGAAAGCCTGCAAGGAGTGGGAGGAATAGCCCATATTACTTCATTCCTTGCATGTTTTGAATAGCACAGTTGCACTTTGTCTTTGCCACTGGTCTTTCCCCTGGAAGATCTCACTCCCTGTGCAGTATGTCAGCCTATGGAAAGCTGCTGCTTATTTGAATTTGAGGTAGCCAAATCAAAGGAAGGAAGCTGGAAGCCGACAGCTGTGGCTGGTGACTCCAGTGATGTAGATGCAGATATGGAGCCAGCTGTGATTTCCATCAGCCTCTGCTGAGTGCCACCCCTCTGCAGCAGGGCTGGAAAGACACCAGCCAGGCTGCTACTGGAAAAATGCCGCAAGGCAGCCAGCATAGGGGGAAACCACAGGCTGGGGGAGAGGTTACAGAAGGAGAGTGGGGAATGAGTGGGGACTGAGATGCTTATCTTTGCTATCTAGGACCGACCAAACCAGCCTGTCTTCAGATAATTGCATCTCTCCCTGTCTAGAATGTTTCTATTAGGAAAGAGATGACCTGATGTTTTTGGTGTCTGCAAGGGAAGGGTTGGCTCCTGTTTATGCATACAGAGCTACACCATCCCAAGGGATCCTCCTTCCTGAGATCTGATAGAGCACACAAGAAGGGCCTCCTACTTGCATGCTTCCCTCACTTTTGTCGCAGTTCTACAGGTAGCGTCTGAGAAGGAGCATGTCGTGCCTCCTGCTGTCTTCTGAGATGCACTTAAAGTAATTCTTGCTAATTTTCTGATTTCTTTAGATAGATTCAGGCAGCCAAAGAATTGGAAGCAATACTGTATGACATATAATCTAGCCTCTTCAACCTACCAGGTAGGACATTTGAAAAAGTAATTCATGTGCTTTTTTTGAGATACGTTGGCAATATTTTGAATAAAAATGTAGTAATTTCACAGCTAGGAGTACCTCCTGTCTTTTGAATACAGTAATTTTGTTAAAGGGAAAAAGTTCACTAAAAAACAGCCTAATTGATATTTCTGCCTGGCACTTCTGAAAATGAAAGGCCACATCTACAAGAGCATTTGGAAACCTAGAATTTCAAATGAGTTTCTGATGGGATTCACAGAAACACCAGAGAAAGTAGGTAACTTCTAAGCAAAAGATCTGTCAGTCCCACTTTGGATTCACTTCTATCTTTTAAGTTCTACATAATTTGTAGAAAACTTAGACAACATGAAAAACTCAATTCTTCTTTTGAAATAAGTATTAATAGACATGCATCAGATTTTTTTGTTATGTACAAGATATGCTCACAGGAGTTAACCCTTGTAGTGATTATTTGATAATGGATTGAGAATGCAGTTTTTTGTGCAGTTTCTCAATAAGATTCAGAAATGCAAAGCCATTTTGATCTTTCTAGAAATATTTTAATTTGTTTTGTAATATCCCTTTTTACTGTTATTTGAAAAAAAAAAAAATTCAATCATCTTCACTGCTTTCAATGTGCACCTGCAAATTGTTCCAATACTGCTTGAAACCATTAATAGCTCTTTATTACCCATGGCAAAATTCCAATTTGCAACATAAGTACTTTTAAAAAAAATTCCAGTTTTAGAAACCAGAACAGTATTTTGTTTGACATATTGACTTACCAAAGACAAGAAGTATGTTGTAATAGATGCTTAATTTGGTCCTTTCACATAAGCCATACAGTATAAACTCTAAAGTTGGAAAATGTTCAGAAGGGTACAGCATCTGAAAATCTGTTATACTAACTTCTGTTGTCAGTGAAGAAGCCAAACTGATTAACTTGCATTCTGTTGCAACGCTTCTTTCCTCTGCATAAGTGTACTTTTAATATCCTCCTTAAGTTACTCTAAATCAAGGTAGGGATAAGGCCTAAAAGCCTCTTTGGACTGAGTATATAATACTTTACTCCAGTAGAACCACCTGTAAAATATAAAGCAAATCATTGCCAGAAAGATTATTAAAATCAAGCTTTAAGTGCCTTAGTCATGTTCAAGAGTTGATTTTGTAGATAGGGAAAACAACCCATTCTTTTACTTGGGATTTCTAGATTCTTAAAACACTTTCTTTTCTAGATTTTTTTTGGAGGGCTTTTCTGTATGCCCCAGGAAGATATCTAAGATCCTAAATACTAAAAATACTTAATTTCTAAAGCATATATGAGCATGTAATCTTAATGTATGTGATTGTAGGTATTCTCAGACATATTTTTAAAAAGTGAGATTATTGTTGCAGGAACAAGACAGGACAAATGGAAAGAAGGAAGGGAATTTTACTTTATTCCCCAGGGATTCTTTTCATCCTAGAAAAGGTATTTACCCAATATAAAATCATTAAATCACCGGTCCCTGCAAGTAAACTCATAAAACCCAGGCAATTAGCAATGTTGATTGTAGACATTAAAATAAATGGAAAGAAAAGGTTTCTTTTAAAATGATTCAATTAAATATAACAAAATTGATGTAAAATATTGTGGCTGAAAAACTTTGTCCTATATTATGTAAAGGGTCAGAGCAGAAAAGCATAATCAGTTCCGTGAATTGTTACTGATTTAACTGTACAAGACTTTTTCATAGGAAGAAAAGGTTTTTCTTTGGCAGAATGTCTTTACCAATCCTTTGCTTCTTAAAAAACACTTGGCATAATTATACTTGTAAAGTCTGACTTATGACAGCTAAGGCTTAAAAAGATCTAGCAAGCTCATTTCACTATTGCATTTCACGATGTCGTTATATGATGTACTCATTAGAAATAGCTATTTTTGAAAAAGCTGGAATGACCAATGATGGCGTTAGAAACCTAATAGTTATAATAGAGGCTTAACACACATGCTGCACAATAACAAGTGGATTCAGTTCTTTGGGGGAAAAAGTAATCAAAAGATTTAAGTATGATTTTTCAAATCCTGCAAATGTAAAGATCTAAGAATATTTCTTAGGACTTCTTGACAAGCCAGTAATTCTCATTAAAAATTGATTTTGGAGCAAATGAATTATCTTACACTTTCGTTGTCATATGGAAAAAATCTAGCAATTCTTAAACTGTTCTTTAAAAAACTGTCTTCTATCCATTGCTGCATATTAGGCATCTCTGGGTGATCATTTGACATTATTTAATCACACATTTCTTTAGCCTTATCTTCAGATACTTTGCATTGGAACTGGGAACTATGCTTTGCTACTTGCCTTGAAAAGGGAAACTTTCTAAAAGTGTGTATGTTCTTTTTAATGAGTCTTTCTGAGACAAATGCATCTCGTGCAATTAGGCATTCTTCTTGTATGTCTGCCTGTCTCCAGTTCAGTACTTGTGAATCCATTAACCACTCTAAATCAGATCTCACTGAAGAGTAACAGCCCTAGTAATGCAAAATTCTTGCAGGCTCTGTGGAAATAGATGGCAGAATAATAAAAACATTAATGTACAGTGTGAAGGAAGGGTTATAGTGTAAACTGAACCCCACATAGTTCACACGGGAGAAACATGGATATGTAGCTGGTAGGAAAACCTTTGATTATTGCATTGTATTAGAAAGCAAAGCTTTAGGAAACAATGTTTTATCCTTCCGTTGCTTTAATATACTTGCTGTTAGCAACTTAAAGTATTCATCCCTGCATTTGGTAAAGCATGTACTTCTCTACCACTTCAGCATGATCCAGTGCTATTGGTCTGACCTGAGGTGATAGGCTTACATTCCAGCTCTGTCCCCTATAGTGAAAAGAGGTTTGAAAGAAAGTACTTTTGAAAGAGAATGGAAAATGTTTGCAGAAGCAGGTAAAAGAGCATCTGTGCCATTAGACCAATAGAAATAAAGATCTGAAAGATAATTGAGATATGTGATGTAATATCTATGGCTATCTGTCAGTTGTGGGTTGTTCCTCAGTGTTTATTCTCAGCTTGTGCAGACCTATGCAACTGATATGAATTAAATGTATGATTTGTTGATGACTGGAAGATGGTAACTTTCTGAGACTCCTTTTTTCTCTCCTGCCTTCTACTCTGACTATGCATTTTGCTTCAAAGACTGCATGAATGTTGTGACTGATTTGCTTCCAGATGTTTGATTCAAAGCCTTTTTCCACAGTAACTAATGTTACCTGACAATGCTTAGAGGAAGATTTTAGCATGTCCTAGGAGTACTTTACTGGTTTCCTGCCTTCTTGGAAAACCTGGAGTCTTCTAACCCTAAATTTATGTCCAGTCAAATAACTTTCCAATAATTAAACAAAAATGACAAGATGAAGCAGGCATATAACAGGAATTGGGGTTCATCAATACCTAGCAGCCAACCAGACAAAACAAATTGCAAGTAAATATTATAACATTATCTGATGTTAAGTACTATATATAAAACCTTAAATATAGAGGTTACTTTCTCACCTGCAGAAAAATAGGTGGTGTTTTTTTAACTACTTGCATGAGACAGGGCTTATGTCAGTGAGGAATAGAAGGTTCATTTTACTACAGTTAGCTGAATATTTAAGAATGTGACTAAGCCCTTTACATATTTTAAAATGCTTCATATTCATGAACATAAATTTGTGCAGAGCTAGCAAGGTTATAAATGTGTGCATTTTATAGCATCTCCAGACTGAAATGTTAGGGGGTTAAATAACACCTGTTTTCTTTAGACACCCTACAATCATTTTAGAAAGTGACAAACAACTTTCATTGCATTCTAGAGGTGTAAAGACAACCATCTGCTGAGAAAACTGATGCTGGATGTGTGTTCAGAGGTGGAACTGTTCACTTACCAGTATGTTTGTCATAACCAGCTGTATCACTGACACCATCCAAGGGTGGTTTTGTTCCAGAGCAGACCCAGAAAGAGGTATAAAGATCAGTATGTTCCAGTCATAGAGGATTTGAAGAGATCTTGCACATATTCTTGTCCTTGTTCTGTTGCATTCACTGATGATCAGTGTCTTATTACTGCAGCTCAGTCCAGACAACTCTGATAGAGTTAGGGTGCATGTATCTCATGGGAACTGTCAAGTCTACTGCTGTCATTGCCAGAACTGTTTTGTGTTAGTCTCATCTGATTCCCAGTCCAAAGTCTGTTCCTGTCATGGTTGGAGTCCTTGTGTATTGGACTTCTGGCTACTTCTGATCATGTTTTTGCCATGATATATTGGGACAGGATTTGTGAAAAAACTGAACAGAAATATTACTCTGACAATCAGTGTGATGCAAAGCACTGACTAGCAAATAAACCCTCTACATGTTCCCCTTTCAGCCATTTAAATAGGCATTGTGGAATGTCATCACCAGGAACCTGTTCTTAGTGTGAATGCAAATGCTTTTGCTGACTTACCTGAGAAGACTGAGTGATGGTTTATCACTCTGAACTGTTCTGATATGTTTTTTGCATAAAAATAATCACATTTTCTGATCTTTTGGGGAGACTGCCATTTCAGATCACTTATCACTAAAGGTGGTGAGGTAAGATCCTTGGCTAAGGTTAAGTAAGCATGTTCCTGCTTGTGTTTATGGAGGTAGACAAGTTTAAACTGCATAAAGAGTTGGATCAATGCTTTAATTCCAGTTATGTAACAAGGGCAAGAGAATTAGTCTTTGCATGACAGGAAAACTATCCTAAATTGCCAGAAGTAGCATCTGAATTCTGTCTGAATTGGACATTTAGTCTGTTTTCTTTCCAATACCTCACTCCAATCCTGGGGAAAAAATAAACTCCAAGCCTTACGCATAAAGATTTTTTAATATTTTTCTTGGATACCATGAAGTCATTTTAAATTTTTTTTGTTGCCTTTGGGATGAACATAAGGAGGAGTAGTCCCACTCAGCATCTGTCAAAGTATTTCCTCAAAAATCTGCAGGGCTGTTACCCAAAATTCTGTTCACACATTCACACAGCTCTGCACTCTTCCTTGCTTCCTAGAAATAATGACTGATTTAGAGGGCCGGTTCCATGTTCTGTTAAAGCCTACACTGTCCTCCTTTTCACTATACTGTATTTCATGTCCCAGAACTCTTTACAGAGTGTATAAATGGTATTGTAATTAAATTCCCCCTTTCCAGGATCTTGTCTTACCATTAACCATGGTTTTTCACCTTTACAACAAAGCTTTCCAAATTGATCCATGTCGTTCAGTATGGACTTCGCATTGCCCTGTCAAAACTTGTTGATTTTTCTCTTGTCTCAATTTTCTGACTGTAAAGACCTTCAGTATACCAATACACAGCTCTTTCCCAGACACCCTGTAGCAGTCCTACTTGTCTTTTTATGATCATAAAAACCATCTTCCCAGATCTTCATGTGTTTGGCTTCTCTATAGCCCACCAAAATGCATGCTTATCTCCCTAGCAGTCAGCCTTTTTAGTATCCCTTTTTAAAAAAAAGTCCTTGTTCTTGAAACTGCACTGCTGTATGATGCCTGACTGTAGTGCATACCCTTAACATTTTCCGCAGGCATATAATTTTGCTAACCAGCATCTATTTACTCTATCTAGGGAGTGATGATGTTCTCTGCTGGTTCATAAACGTTTCTCAATTTTACAGTGCTGATGTGTGTTAAGGGGCAATCATTCCTAAGCAAAGATTTGCTGGTGAATGCTATTTTTTCTTTACCATGCAGTTTGTAAAGTTTTCCTATTTGTATTGACCAATAGACCATGGCAGACCAAATTTGATATTAAATGAAGTTTTAAAAGGCTTTACATTTCAATAAAGATTCATAGTAATTTATGTATGAAAGTATTTAATATATACAAATCTATGAATAGATGCTTATGCAGAAAGAAAAATAACTTTAAAGATCAAATTAATAGTAGGTGTCTATAATTGTGATCCAGGTTATCTTCAGTATGGATATCTTTTCACAAAATAACCTGGGTTCTCGCAGCCGGACACACATTTTGTGTGGTAGGTAAGCATGCACTGAGCACCTGTCTGCACATAGTTTCCTCTGGCACAAATACACATATACATTCATGTATGCTAGATGTTCCTGCACATGCAAATGTACACATTGTTATTCAGGGTACAAATCCAGATCCTTGCGTGTTTAGCTTTTAAAACTCTGATAGGTCAATAGGACCGGTGTAACTACTCATAGTTAAACCTGTGAGCAGAGATTAAAGCATACTGTCTACTAAAGTATGGTTCTATCTAAAATATATACGTGAAAGTTAGCAGAAGGTTACTTTGGGCTGCAGCTCTCATTCTTCACAGTTGAAGAACTCCACGGAGAGGTTTTAAAATGCCAATTTAATTAAAAGTCTTTATAAAAAAAAATGGCATTATGGTGGTACTTTCAGACCACCTCATTGAGAACAATAAGTGTAGCTTATTCCATTTTTCCATCCACTTTTATCTCGTCTTTAATTTGGCTCATTATTTCAGCATGGAGAAAATACATTGAATCAGACCATCCCCTCTGCCTCAGCTTCTGTTCTAAGAATATAATTGTTAATGCTGCAAACAGAGCAAAGAAATAGCAATAGAGTATAAAAATATTGACAAATTTGAAATGCATCAGGAACTGTTCCTTTCAAAGTATCTTATTTTAAAAAATGTACTATAAAAAATTAGATTGTGTGGTTGGCAATTTCAATTTTTCTATCTTGACTTGATAATAGGAGTTTTTTTAATTGTAATGAGCACAGATCAAATAATCTGAAACTGACTGAAAGCAAAACTTTAATTTTCTTTCACTGTCCAATTTAAATGAAATATTTGAAATATCAAAACTTAAATAGAAGATTTAATTTAAATTAGCATAGATGCTATTACTAATATAATTTTTGTAACTGTCACTGACTGAGAATCATGGTTATACTCGGCAGGATACAGACCGATTTTGAACAGTCTTTTGGATGTATGTTCAATATATTGATAACTCAGTGTGATCAGAATGAACTGAGTTGTGGTAACAAAACATGTTAATAAATGCTCTTTAATTATGTTTAAAGCCTGGTGTAGAAGGATATTCACTGATAGTGGCAAAATTTCTATATTCATGATGAATGTTTCCCAAAAATAATGGCTGATTTTTATTTTTTTTCCACTGATAAAGTAATCTGAAAGTACCTGGCAACTGTGAAGAATGACTGAGATTGCAGCTTCCTTGGGATTTTACTTCTGTAGCTACTGTAATTAATAATTATGCAGTCATTAGGATTAAATGAAAATGTCACATTGATGTTATTCTTAATGAAGCAGACTTTCATAAAGGTGACAATGTGCCTTGCTTACAAACCACCATGATGACAGTTGTCATTCATCTTTTTTGTGGCAACTGGTGTGGTCTGAATTTTCTACGCTCTTACGAACAGCAGCAACATGTGTTTGAGTCATCTGGCTATATAATCAGAACACGAATATAATTATATACAGGCAGTCCTCTGACTCCATACCCTTGAGGTCTGCCACTGCTGCTGTGCTCTCCCAGTGGCAGCTGGGGCCAGCTCCCTGCTCTGGGGAAGCCACAGCCAGGGCCAGGACTGCCTGTACATTGGGGTCTTGCCTTCTTCCAGAGCTAGAAACAGCTCCATTTCAGGCCTCAGCTAAGTTAAGGAAAATCGGGTTCTGCAGTCTTAAAATACTTGCTTTGCATTGTAACTCCAGTTGTACCCGTTATTCCTTCTCCACACAAATATTGTGTATAAAAACAGGCATTGGCTTCAAGGTATTTAGGAATCAGATATACTGAGTTGATTACAGTGTTAATATAGTTAATAGTGTTCCTCAAAGATGAATTGCCCAACTAATTATACATTTACAGAGATAATATTGGAGCTGTCAGCGTCAATATTGGAGCAGTCAGCATCTGGCAATGCTGTGTTTACTAAAAATTTACTCTATTTTACACTTGTCAGCTTGGCTTAAAACTTTTAGTTTTAACTGCACAATGTTTACTAATCAATTTCTCTTTAAAAGTACCAATGCAAACCCCTCTTTTGATTTGGCTAGCGGTTTCAGAATTCTGTACATACACTGCAAACAAATTTTGCCTTTCCAGTACCAACCGCCTACCTTCTGAGCATCTGACTAATCTAGCTAATCTATGGCATTCAAAAAGTGCTTATTGCCATAGCATAATTAAATTTCCCCATTAAATATAAATTGATTTCATTTGGAGATATTTACTCCTCATGGTGTGGGTGGATCTCAAGGAGTATTTAGGAAATCAAGCTAGCTAGTAGTGGAGCTAGTGGTTGTAACCCTCTGAGAATGCAGTCAAAATGCTAAAGAACATAACCAGACCACGCAGATGGCTAGTGTGAACAGCTTAAACCAAGAAAAAAAAGTATGAAATTGGAAATAAAAATACTTCTACTAAATGAAAGCATACAGTCTTGCTGGATGATAAAGTTGGGATAAATGTCATGGTCACCACTGCTCTTGTCTACTCGCATCTGACTTTGGTTTATGTCAACAGGATTATAAACTGCAGTCTAGCAGTTGATACACACATGAATGCTATTACCTCCAGTAATAAGACTGAATTAGTAGGAAAACACTTAATCCTCCTCACTGAATTTAATGCTCTGAACATAGGGCAAGAGAACCTGGATGAGGCTAAAATTCCTTGAAAACAGCTGCTTTGTTCCATTTTCTTAAATGGTTGCAAAGTAAAGTGTCTTCAAGTTACTGTTTTACTAAAACTTCACTGACTTTCAATCAGCAATTTCTGAAATTGGGAACACTTGTCAAAGTAGGGAAGCAATTATTCTTTTTCTATTAGAGCAATTACAGTATGGGCTCAATAGAGGGACATAACTTACCATTTTAAATTAGCAAGTCACTGAATTTGTTTTTCATTTTTCTGAAAAAAACTGACTCAACTTCTGATAAACCTATTTTTAATGTTCATTTTGATTTACTATAAGGATAATAGTGATTACTCTCCATTAGAGTTTAACTGTGAAGAAAATATATTCTAAAAAATGTAGCAGAACATGGTAGATATTATAATGGGCTCATATCCAAACACATTCTTACCACTTGAAATACAAATAGACTTGAAAATAGTTGTGAAAGTATTTTAAAATGAGACTCGTAGCAATGAGATTGCAAAACCGTTGATGTTATGAATACAGAAATAGGTCATGTAATTGATTTCTAGCAACGTTTGGAGCATGTCTATTTGCTGTATAGTTTTTCTTCAGACTAGTTTCAATACTTGCCATTACAGTAAGATTGTCTTTACCATGGTGACTAATGCCTTTTTCCTATGTATGTCAAGGTTAATCTTTCTGCTGCTCTCCTGTTTCACTTCATTGAGTCTCTAGTGAGACACTGGAAGTTCCTTTTTTTGTGCTGAGAATTATTCCACAGTCCTTGTATAACACTTGCATGGGTATACACAGCTCCAAGCAGTTGCACTGCTGTGACCATGTCACAGAAATGGAAACTTATCTTATGCCAGGAAATAAAAAAAAAATCCCTTTAGTCCTTGCACTTCCCCAGTAATTCACACCTGCCTCCCACCCAGATAATTTAATCTGTGGAGGCTTCAGGACTCCATTTATCATCTATCTCCCTCTTCTCGTTTACTAGATAGCTAAAGTTATCTCCACCTCCTTCTGCCTGAGTCCCATCACCCACTTAATCCATTTAAATCCTTCCATTATTTCTTCTGCTAAATCCTCAGCTTCAAGGTCCTATGTGCCATCTCTTAATGTCACAACCAGCACAAAGGTACTGGAGTGTTCTTGCCAAGACTCAGTATAGCCTGCAAAGTAAAGACAATTTATCTTTTGCTCATTTTCTGTTGTTTATGACTATATAACAAATTAGGCTTTATGCTTTTTTCCCTTTTTCAGTCTACCTGCAGGTTCAGGATCGCAGGAACTCAGCTATGAGCAGGTGAATAGGTCAGACTGGTAACCAATCTTCAACATAGACTGGTATTTTTCAGAACTGCATCTTCAAATCAATGTTTTTTTCTTTTAACCTCAACTCTATTTGTTTCTATTATTTTTCTTTAGTTTTCATTTTTTTCTGACTAGACCTGCTTTTGAGAGAAAGCTAAAATAAAAAGACAAGACTTGCTCCACATCAAAATATACTTGAATCTTTTTGGGCAGAGTATTTCATGGTCATAAGCCAGATCTTCATCTCTCCTCACAGGTTTCAATTTCCTCGCCTGCTCCCTGAGAGTGTTAACAGGATTTTATGAAGATGAGGCACTCATGGAAACAACCTGAACCCAAACCCTTTGAGCTCTAAAGATGGGGCCTGGATTTTGACCTCAGTTTGCATTTCTACAGTGTGCTAATACAATGCAGAAAAACCGTCTATTTGGTAATGTCTTGAATAGCAGGAGATAAGAGTGAATGGTAAGATACTCAGTAACATCCTTGTGCTTGGTGCTGGTAAAGAGCTACCTCAAGGCCATTGTCCTGTTTGCCAGGTTCCCAGTGCACCACGCTGGCCAAAGCAAAGGCCACAGGCATCCTAACTACTTTGGAAAAGTCTCTCTCTCAATGTAGGAGCATATTTTGCCATTTACTGCAAAAGAGAGTATTTGTGGAAGCTATTGGGGTTGTTGGCTTCACTCTTATTTAGGTTGCAGTGGCTTACTGCCCACTTCACAGGCATGGAGAAGAATATTCTCTGTTCTGATTGCTGCCTTTGCATTTTCTATTTCATACTGTAGTGTTTACTATAGCTCTGTATGCATCTTCACTGGTACTATGTGTCTGCAGGCATTTCCCTTTGTAGAACAACTTTTTGTGAACTTCTACAAAAAATACTATTTAATATCCATAGTATCTCCCCTGAATCAATTTTTAACTTCAACTTTCTGTTCAGCTTTATGTACTTGCTGAATTTCTCCTGAGTTACCTTCAGCTTGTAAAGTTATAGTATAAGTAAACCATGCAACTTCTGTGTTTGGTAGGTAAATTTTAGTCCATAAAACACTTTTTTTTTGTCATGTTGGGAAAAAGAAAGTGGGAAAGTTGGTTGCTCTGACATAAATCTTCTCTTCCAATAGGCATATAAAGTTCTGAATGGTTGCATGAGAAAACATAATTTGATTTTTTTCCTTTTTATTCCTTTTATACATTATTTGGGATTTTTTCAAATGCATTAAAATAATCTGGAAGATGGAAAATAGCTTTTATATAGGTAAAGTGAATAAAATACTGCTTATCAAAGGAGATTCATAATCAGACTAAAATTCACTTCCACACTAAATGCAAATGCTTTTTCTTTTCAATCAACATTAATTTGTCTTTCTCATTTTACTTTCAAAGTCTAACAGCACATTTCTAGGAAGATAGTTTAGCTTCCTCTTCTGGATCCAGAGATCCAAAACACGCTTTAAAAATTCATCATCTTACTATATATTTTGTGTTCAGAAATGTTTTAGAAAAGGACTAATCAAGTGATTTCATAGATGCAGCAAAGCAGTTCCAAAAATCTCTTGCATCTCTATCCCTGCTAATTACAATTTGTCATGAATAATTTCATTCTGAGTGTTTATAATATCGGTGTGGACTGTAAAAATCTATATATTATATTTTTTAGGATTATGCTGATTATTTTTATTAACTTTGTAAGCATAAACATAATTCTACAAGCAGTGGGTATGACTTTTTGAAAAGACTTCAGTGCAGCTACGGAAGATGCTGTAGCAGTGTTTTAACTTCTTCCCTCCTGAGCAGGGCCAAGGCCCAGAGCTGCCCAGTGACCCCATGAGCAAGGAAGGGGTAAAAAGCCACCAGGCAGCTCTGAGCCTGGTCTCTTCTGCTCCTGGCTGCTCTAGGAGTTTCCGTACTCACCAGGTGCCTCACCAAACTGCTGTATGTGCTTTGGTCTGCTCGGACCAAAAGGAAGCTCTGTATTTGCTTTTTCAAGCGTGCCTTATGTCAAGGAATAAAGTTGGGCTTGATTGCATTCCATAATTTCCAAAATGCTGATAACTCTGGGAGTTGAGCTTATAGATAAACTTGTATTTGATAGAGCTAGCTGCAGCCATTGAAGTGAATGGTAGAATACCTGTCCCATGTCAGACAGAACTGGCTGGAACCCTATTCAGGCAAAGTTTAAAAGGACAGGCAAAATCCTGCAATTTTCTCACTCTGCAAATGATGATCTGTAGAGCACCCACAAATTCAGAAGAACAGCAGAAGTGCTTAGTGCTTAATGCAGCAAGTGCAGCAGCAAGTGCTTAGTGACCTGGGAGATTGTCAAATGGGCAGTTTGCCTCCACAAGGATTGCAGAATAGTGTTTAAAATGCATGAATTCACAAATACCAAGAAATGGTCTTGAGAGAGGGTAAACTACATTGAGAGAAAAAATGAGTTAAATTGACTATATACTATATGCTATATCAGCATGACTTCTTGCACAATGAGCATATGAGCTGCTATAGGCTTAGGGCAGAGGTTAGTAAGAGCCTATACAGCAAAAAAGTATTTTGGTTACTTATTGCTTATGGTTTAGTTTGGATAGCTCATGCTGATTCAACGTCACATCTGTCAAACTTAACCACTTAGAGTATCACTACTTTGTGGTACAAAATATTTTGGTAAATCTTGCTTTAGCTTGCAGTTTGACCAGGCACAGCAGGCATAAGAAAGGAGATAGGAAAGATTTACTATCCTTATCGTACCAATGGGGAAACAGAAGCAGATAAGGTTACACAAGTTGCTCAAGATCACAGAACAGGTCAGGACAAGCATTCACTCACTGATGAAAGCAGTGAGATTACGTGAGGAATATACAGTAAGAGCATAAACTATTTAAACACAAATTCCCAATGCTTACAGCTTATTTATTCCCCACATAAACGACACTTAGATTTCACTAAGTTTATACAAAATCTTGCTTCAGCACAACTTCTGTTATTTTAATAATTCTGATTATTTAAGTATTTCTTATTCTTTAGCATCTGGTTATCTTTTCTCATGCACAGCCTGAGAATTTTTTGAATATGTTTCTGGTCCAACTCACATAAAAGGTCACTTTCTTGATTTAGTTTTCTTATGGCTTACTGCTGATGGATATTTTTTCTTTCCACTCCATAGACATTTTCATACCATCATTTAATGACATTTAAATTTGCTGCAGCTACTCATGCATTTTCATCCAACAGAACTAGTTATCTACTGCAGCACCTGTTTTCCAGAATATTATACTTAATTATTAATTTTGACTGGCCTCATGTGTTGTCAACTGTTATTAAATGGAATGGTAATGTTATACCATAATTCACACTGCACAAATATTAGGTAACATGCTACTCTACGGTAGGAGGAAGCTGGAGTATATTCCTATCCCTGTACACACAATACTCAAGGTTAGAATGACACAGGCTGGGCAGACTATGGCACATGGTGCACTACATTAACACGCATTTCTTAGACTCAAAGTCATAGTTTTGGAGTGTTTTTGTTTAGCTGCCTAAAAATTGCAATGTATTTTCTGGACAACCAGCCAAACCTATGTCCAATAAGTATCAGAGGTTGAGTATCAACTATTAAACAGAAGATTCATCTCTTCCTATGACTGTGCAGGTGCCTATTTGGGTATTAAAAATGCTGCAGCAAATCTCAACAGCTATTGCTTGGGGTTTTGCCGAAGAGGCATGAAAGCGTCTCCCAGCACATTGGTGAAGTTTAATCCCCATGCCTAAATTGGGAGGATGGTGCTCTCATGTCAAGAGAGGAAGAGAAGGCTACTCCAGAAGTGCTTCAGAACATTTAAACTGGGTTCCTATTGTGAACAGCCATATGGAGAAGCTTTTTTTCTGACAGTGTAGTGATGATGAGCAATTGCACTATTAGGACGATTGTATTGTGTAGTTATAACTGAGATACTAAAGATACTCAGAGTACTAGGTATTCATATAATTATATCTGCAATGGTGCTGCTTCGCCTTGCTCTATAGTCTAGGCAGCTCAGCTTGGCTGTCTTTTTATGCATTACTTCTTGCTTGTACTCCTCCGTAGATCTACCTGCATCACCTCTTTGCTCCTGCATGGGGAAGGAGGGCGAGCTGTGAGCAGGTTAAGTGCCTTGAAGCCACGTGGTATGGGTCCCTCTCCCTGTTGTCCTTCTCTTCCTACCCACAAAGTTTTCCAGGCGTGGGCAGCATGGCATTTGAGTTTGTCTTGATTCTGTTCTTGAGCTACAAAATGACCACCCACCATCACTGGTGGGTGCATACATGCATACATGTACGCAAGCTTTCTTCTTTCTCTTTTTGTGGTTATAGGACAGGTGCTGTATTTTAAAGAGGGCATGGACACTGGCCCATGTGTTTCTAAGGTAATTGCCTTTTGTAATCCAAAGTACAGTAGCCATTTTTCCACCAAAGTGCAACTAGAATATGTAGAGGTGGCAGTTCTATAATAACCTAGAAATTAATGCTGTCAGCCTGGAAGTAGGAACAATTTCCTTTTCAGGAGGAATAAGAATACAGCTCTTTCCTCTCCTGTTCAAGTGTTTGAACCACTGCATTATCATATCCAGGATCTTTTGTTTAATTTTACTTCAGCTCAATCATTCTTGCATCCTTTGTTCACAGAGATCCTGTTTCAATAGATGGGATAGATAGTACTTCTACGCAAATTACTGGGTAATGAGGAAGGCTTGAGGAAGGAACTGAAAGGAACTATTATACTTCCTAGCTATATTCTTATGTAAAATAACACCATTGCCTTCGTCTACTGAAAACCACAGTGATGAGGGAAAGTCCCTGATAACTAGAAAAAAATAGCATTATGAATAGCATTATGTTCCTCTTTAAAAAAGGCAAGAAGAAGGATCCAGGGAACCACATGGTCAACCTCATCTCAGTTTCAGGAACTCATGAAGCACATCTTCTTGGAGTTCATTTCCAAGTAGTCAGGCTACTTGTGCTTTACCAGCACAACTGAGTATGACTAACTCTGTGGATGATCAGGGAAGGGTGACTGCAGTGTCGAAGGCTTTTGACATCCCCTGCAGCATCCTAGTTTAGGAGCTGAGGAAGCACGGCCTAGAGGAATGGGCTGTTTGGTGGGTTGAAAACTGGCTGAACCACTTGGTTCACCACTGACAGCACAACATCCGTTTGGCAGCCAGTGACTAGCAGGGGGCTCCAAGCTCGATAGCAGGGGCTGATGTTTTCCAGCATATTCATTGCATTGCTAGCCTGGGTGACAATGCAGTGTGCACTGCCAGCAAGCTTGTGGATGCTCCTATGCTATGCAGGAGGAGCAGCTGGCATGGCAAATAGCAGAGCTTCAATCCAGAGGGACTTTGCTGAAGTTCAAAACCAGACCTGCAGCAACCTCAGGTTCAGTAAGGAGACATGCAGATCTCTGTGCATGGGACAGAATAACCCCAGGTACCTCTGCAGGCTGAAAAGCCACCAGTGGAGCAGCAGCCCTGCTGGAGGGGACCCCCAGGCATGCCAGTGGATGTCAGGTTGAACACGAGCCCCCTGCTTCCAGGCTATTTTGTGGAGGAATTTTGTATGATACTGTGAGGCCTAAAATGAAAGAACATCTCCGGGCATGTTTTTGAACTGGGACCTAAACATCAGCATCATAGAAATTAGGCACTCATGCTTTTGCTTAAATATTTCATGTGACAAGGCTTCCACTATTTGCTTGGGAAATTATAACATTTTTATGTTAATTTTCCTATATTACATCAACATCAAGTCTACATTATCTTTATTTACCATCAACATCACAAATTTTACCTCTCAGAGAAAGAAAGTATCCAAATTAATACATAATTATGCATGAAAATCAGTAAGTTAAAGTTAGAAAAGTAGTTAACACACAGCAGTCATTTTTAAGTCAACAATGATGCCTCAGGCCCACTCTTAAAAACCAGTTACTTTTGGATGTGAATCACTGTCTACCAAAAGCTTTACCAAAGACCGTGCGAGATCCCCAGGATTTGCAACTCTGCAGAACTGGCACCTAACTGAATGGGATGTGCGTGCACCCGGAGTGTGGAACCAGTAACAGGTGTGAGTCATTCATGAAACAGAAAGCAGACAAACCGATAATGCTGCTCCAAACCACGTGCAGAATGAAAGTTTTTATGTGAATATGGTTACTCAGATACTGATGACTTCAAATATCAGCCTGGTCATCACACTTGATTATGTTCCTTTGCCTATCAGGATTGACTACATTATCTTAAAACAAACTTTCATATCTAAATAGCACTGTAATGTAACTGTTAAAATAACCGCAAAGCACATTATTAGGCTTTTCTAACATTCTGAGGAAAGATGCTGGAAGTCACTTAGAAAGTGTAACAGGTTTTTGTTTAACCCGCCCCTTAGATTTTTCCAATGTTGACTTGAAAAAGTTAGAACTTTATATTTTTATTAACAGTTTCTTTTCATTTTTCTTAGTGTAAACTAGTATTTAATCAGTATAAAATCATGCCTAAAACTGCATGACAGAAACTTCCCATTGTATTTTAAGACTAGGTCCTGAAATGTGGCTCAGTTTAAGCAGCAAGGTTATTACGGTCTCAGACTACTGAAGCTTCAAGAAGAGAAAGTATTTTTTCAGATGGGAAATTTTGATATGTTTCATCTTCTTTGTGTCTGTTTTAGGTCTTATCTGTCAGTCTTGGAGTCTGCAAGGTTGCACCCAATTATATCATGGTTGGTTTGCTATCTGTGTCAAGCTGAGTTATACAAAACCACAAAATAAGGTTTAGTTCTTATCCTGAGACTGTCTCATTAACTACAGCATTGCACAATTGTATCAGTAATATCTGACTCTTAGCTATAATAATTCACTAGGATGATGTCATGCAGGCTGTCACGTTATAAATAGGAGGTACTATGCAAATAAACTTGATAACAAAATGCCTTCCTTGCTTTTGAAGGTTGACTTCAGGGTCTTACTTTTTTGTGTACACATGAAAGCTCCCAACATAAGCAGCTGTGCCTCTTACTTCATGGCAATCTCATTTTCTAACCCTTCCAACATTTTTTAGGATTCTTTTTTTTATTATTATTAGCACCCCAAGTGCCTATACGCTTTTGCTTCCTAATAGTAATTCAGGGGTCAGTGCAAGCCCACTGTGAACCTTCACCTTTACATCACACATGCATCCTTTTGGAAAGAAATGTGCAGGTCATACTTTGTATCTTACAATATTTTGTCATCTTCTGAAAGAAAAACTAAAAATTCTCCCACTGATAAGGGTATAATTACATTTTAGGACTGCTGCATTTTTTTCCTACTTTTATTCCCTCCTTTCTCTCTGCCTCTCTCCTTTCCTTTGCCATTCCCACAAGTAATTTACATTCATATTAGTTGTACAACTGATATTCTGAATGGAAGTTTTGCTCAAATGCACTACACGTTATTTTTGTGTGGATAGTCATTGCGTGTTCTCTGTCCCATGGTAAAATCAAATTACTGTCATCTGTTCAGTTGTAGAATTTATACATTAGCATGGAAAGATTAGTATTTTACAGTCATTATCTATAATGCAATCTTGATTACATTTAAATATCTCATTTTAGCAAACCATGCTATTATTCTTCCTGCTGTGCTATGTTCATGTCAGATGTTGTGGAATCTGACAGCAACTTTTCGTGTAAATTGGGTCGTCTTCATTTGCATCCTGGTTGTCAGAAAAGTGGGAGCTCCATTTTCCCCTGGGTTTCACCATTGTTCAATTTCTCCTTTTTGTTTGTTTGTTTGTTTGTTTTCCTGGAACACCTACCAGTCTAATATTTGTGTTATGTCTAAGATCTGGCTCTTAAGATGCTGAATCTGCAAATATTTCTTGTTTTTGTTTGTTTTGATTTTTGCTTTTTTTTTTTACACTTTTTCACTCTGTCAACCTCTTTTGTCTCTAGCCAACTCAGCTGACCAGAACTGCGATTTCATCACTGCAAATGTTATCTATCGCTATTCTTTTACTGTTAAGAGAAAAACAAGAAGCGGGGGGGGGAGATTTGCAGTTCAAAATCTCTTGGAACTTGCACTAGCATCAATTTTGGAAGTCTTAGTCTCCACAGTGTCTCAAACTGGAAAGGAGGTGCTGCTAGGAAAGAAAAAAGCTCAAAGAACACTATTTGCCTAAAGCGTGTGGTTTTAAAAAAAAAAAAAAGCTATGTATATATCCATATATACATGAAACAAAAACACTTTTTCTGACTCCTGATCTTATTTCTGTTTCTCCCCCACTCCCCATTGCTTTGCAAATTTGTAATTCACTGATTCCAAAGGTTCTTCAAACTTGTTCTACTGGTTTTCAGAAGTAGGCAGACTTGTTTTTCTAAGCTCTTCAGTATACCAAGTGAATTTATTTAATTTTTCATTTTGTTCCGACAAAGAATCTTGGGACGCTCCTTGAAGGGTGGTACATGAGTATGCTGTATCGTATGGGTATATTCCGTGTGCGCTCCACAATGCTTTAATTACCCGGTGTATGGAACCATACGGAGCTGTGCTAAAATGAAGGCCCTCTTTAGTAACCATGAAGACCTTGATTAAAAAGTTAATGGGAAAGTGCCGCATCACAAATAACGCAGTTGGCTCCAGGAGGCCAAATTTTAATGAAAATCTTTCCCTCCCTTGTTCTCAGGCAGCCAAAATGGAGGAGAGCTGCCACTTTCTTCTGGCGTGCGGGCAGCTCCCCGGGCCTGTGGAAGGTGGCTGGGAGCACGTTCTGTGGTGCCTTCACCCCGGCTAAAACCACCGGCGGCATGGGCCTCCAGGGAGGTGAAGGCCGCCATGTTGGCGCGGGGTGAGGGACGGGCACGGGACGCCACCGAGCCCTCAGGCTCGCGGCGGGCTTGGAAGAAGCGCCATTTTCACTTGTGCGAATCGCGAGGAGCAAGACATCGCTCGAAATTGCTGCATGCGTTTTGTGAGGCTGCGCTTTCTCAGCCTGTGTAACGAAGCCCTGACTGAAATGGGCCAATTTGGGGTGAAATGAGAAAAGGCAATGGAGAGGCAGAAGAAAGAAAAAAAAAGAAAAGAAAGCTATTAGGCCTATGCTTCGTTAAGAAAAATGAGAAAAGCCACTGTTTTGCACTAGAGATGGTGTATGCCACTTCTACAGCGGAGCTAGGCTCGGGAAACCGTGCATAAAGTATCCCGCAGTTGATTTGAACCTTATTGTTTTTTAATTCTTTATTTTTCAGCCTTTGCTGCTCTTCCACCGACCGGGGTACCGCCGGCGGGAAGGGCCCGCGGCCGCCGCCCCGCCCGGGCAGGCCCCTGCGGCCGCGCCCCGG
>VXAA01004792.1:407844-452536 GCA_013399115.1 Anseranas semipalmata | reverse complement strand
GTGTCCTGCCGCAGCCGAGTCGCGAACAAAGAAGTGTGCGGGGAGCCGTGGGCAGCGCTCGCGCGTGGAATAAGCTGCACCCCGCTCCCTCCCGCAGTGAACCGTAGCCAGCAGGAGACAAATGGGGCGAAGAGAGGATTCGGTGGTGAAACCTGGTTAGGAAGAATGTTTCTGAGATAAAGGGGCTCTCCTCGGGGGAGAACGCAGGACTCGCTGCTCCTGTGATTTTGAGGCCACTGTCATATCTGTCTATTGTTTCTTGTTACGTTCTTTCTATACATGGCTAACTGTACCTTTAAACAACATTGTTTTTAAAGGGAGCTTTTTAGATTAACTTAATAGTGCAGGCAAAAGTAAAGAATAAGAGCTATTGACTTTACTCTTTGTTGTCTGCTTTGCAATTGACTGAATTATGACTTGCGTGTAGGGTTAAAAGTGCTGTCTTCTTTATTTCAGAGCTCTAGGGGAAGATGTTGTCTCTTCTGACATCTTGCGATTGAGATACCTGAGAACAGGTTCAGTAAGAATCCAGGTTCCTGAAGAAGACACTTAAAAATGGACTGAAATCAGAAGTTGTAAACACTCTTTCTTTCTTGTCATCTGTACCGCGCAAGAAACGATAATCCGAAGCACTTCTCAGACGCTTGTCCAGATGTATGAAGTCTGCAAAGTTCACTGTCCAAGCTGACTGTTTCTTAGTAAATGGTACATATCCACATGTTTGGGATGTGTATATAGTACTCTGAAGAAAAATCGCTTTCTGTATAAAATTCCCAGAAGGAACACTTTATTATGGACAGCTTTTTCTGGATATATATCCAGAGAGATTAATGCCTAGAGTTGAAAGGCATTTAGTATACACTGAAAAGCTGGCTTTCCCTCAGTTTTTCCAGATGTATTGTCTCCCCAGTATGCTGGGAACATACACAACTGCCTAAACTACAGACGTAGTCATGGAGCTGTGTGGACTTTTGAGCCATATGAGAAGTCTTGTTGAGCGTTGGTATCAGACGCTGCTTCATGATGTCAGCTGAACTGTGATTGTGTTATGCTAATCATAATAAAGCACCCAAATGGAGTGACACCCTTTCCAAGAAGAGGCTGTTTCCTTTTATGAGGAAGGTTAACTGATTACCTCAACCTCTGTAAAGTTCTGTGCAGAAGATCTTTCTGTGCAAGATGAACCCGTTTCTCCTTATGCTAAGATGTTGAAGGTGTACTGCTGCTTATGACAAATCCAAGAGAAGCTTTATAAAATGGCTCAAACCAGCTTGCTGCAGGGAAAGCAGTTTTACTGTAGGGAGTGGGTTTTCCACAAGCTTCAGCACTGCCTCCAGGAGAAAGCTAACTGCAGCAGTAGTGCTGCCAACAAACAATCTCTTGTAGCAAATTCTGGGAATAATACCGGTGTTGTCTCTGGGAAAGGAGCTGCCTGGGGTGTGTTGCTGGTAGGAGGGCCCGGTAGTGGGAAGACAGCCCTCTGTACTGAGTTACTGTGGCCAAGCTCACCTGCCAACCTACAAAGAGGCTTACATCGTCAAGCTCTAGCCTTCCATTTCTGCAGGGCCCAAGACTCTGACACACTATGTGTTGGAGGGTTTATTAGAGGTCTAGTTGCACAAATCTGCCGCAGTGGACTGATCCAGGGATATGAGGACAAACTAAGAGATCCTGCTATTCAAAGTCTCTTGCAACCGGGGGAATGTGAGAGGAACCCTGCTGAAGCATTTAAAAGGTAAAAACAAACAAATAAACAAAAAAACCTCTACCCAAAGCAAAACCCAAATAAAAAACTGGTTTCTATTTAGGTTTTGCTTCCAAAGAGTCTACAATACAGATGGTTTAAAACATGCTTGTCTCTTGGCTTGTTATCTCTATGGATTACTCTTAGAGCTTTCAGACCCACTGTGGAAAAATGAAGCTTGTCCTAATAGCTAACATAAATAAATGTTTGCTTTTTAAACAAAATTTACTATTAATAGTGGATTTATTTACATTCGTGTAATAATATCCTCAGTTGTAACTGGTGTTTTGGAAAGACTGAAGTATTTGCCTTAAAAGTGGATAATAGCTAGGATATAGATAGGATGAAGTCAGTGGCCTTCATTTGCCATAAAGGTAGGGCAGTTGTCCTTCACAGACCTAAAACGGACTTTTCGGGACCTTTGCAAAAGCTTCCAATGCTGTTCTCTGTCAAAGAGGAAACTGGACTAATGGATCTCTGGGTCTGATCCAGCACATCAGTTTTACGTTGGTCTAAAAATATGCGGTAGGAAAATGTCAATTAACTCCTGATGTTACTTCTCACAATGTGGATAGATTATGCCAAGTCGTTATCACTACTTAAAAAATAAACACTTTAAAGTATTAAGTGGATCAGAAACTCATCGAGAGGGTTCACCCTGCTCCTTGTTAGGTTTGTCAGCTAACTGAATGAAAATAGTTATTTACATAGTGTACCCTAACAAACTAAAGTCTTTTCAGTATGTCATTGAATTGTATTACTCTAAGGGCAGCGTGTATGTAAGTGTGTATACCTGTAGATCCCTTAAAAGTCTGCCATCTTGAGCATGGTATTCACACGCATGTGTCTTATCAGTAGCTTATTCCTTTGGGTCACAGTGAAGGAAAATACAGAAAGGATAAGGCTTGTCTCTAGCCATAGAGCTTCTACTGATTTTGTTGGTGTTGTGAAACTTTCCTGGGTTGTTAGGTAAACTGACATCTTTTGCTGTGGCATAGTGACTTAACTTCTTGTGGTGCTTAAGGTTTACTGGATGATGTTCATAGTATTAAAAAAAAAAAAAAAGTCCTGTCTTTTTTTTTTTTTCCTGACTGTTAAGGCTGGGTAAACAAATATTGAGGTTGAACTGTAGTGCTTGATCATATTGTCATGGTGTTGGAAAAGAACCTTCCAGTTCTGCTGGCTGTGATATCCTTGTCTGGTAAATAAACAGGATGCAAGTCTACGTTGTCCTCAGTGTACTGTCTTAAAAACAAAACAAGTAGACTAAACTGAGACTAATTCTGGATTTTTTTTGTTGTTGTTGCTAAGTGAAGATGCAACTTCTAGGAGCTATTAAGGCCCTAATTTCAGAAGTATTAAGCCCTCTCAATCTCTAATGACTAAAAACTGGGTGAAATTAGGTGTCTATAAACAGAATAAGAGACTCTGTCTAGCTTTAGGCAGTCTTTTAAAGTCGTGGAGGTGGATTAATTTGGTGAATAAGAGCCTGTTTACATTTAAGACTATTACAAAGAAATCTTGCTAATTTAGAGCAAATTCTAAGTACCTGAATCTTGCTTCTGTTCTAAACACAATTGGCTTGCTCCAAAGAACAGGACTTAAGTAAATGTCTTTAGACAAAAGTGCAATATAGAAATATAAAAGATAATTGTAAGTTAGACTTAGCTTTTTAGATAAGACTGCTTTTATGAATGCGGGGTTTAATGATAGTCTATTTGAGTATTTAGGTGTTATACAGGATTCTTGGGTTTGTACTGGAAAATTGAAATGACAACATTTGGTACTAGTCTCTCCTTTCTAAAATTTTGCAGCAGTGATTGTGAACTCTTAGTATTAAGCTAAAAATACTTTCAATGTAGTACAACAGCTTCGGTCAAGAATTCCTTTTTATTTCTTTATTTTTGGCCTTTCCTGTATTCCCTTGCTGCCCACTTACGCTGATCTACTGCTCTCAAAAGCAGCTGTAGTAGAGTTTATCTTCATATTTCAGATTTAAGGGAGATGAGGTTTTAGAGACGAGATGCTGTCCTGAGAACACAAGTTTTCAGTGCTGTGACGAGGGACAGGAGGCGGCGGCTGACAGGAGCACCGTGAGCTCGTTCTGCTGCCCGTGTGGTACAACCACTGTCCGCAGACACGAGGAACTTAGCAACAGCCCCTCGCCCCCAGGTGCCTTGATCATTTGTTACTGGAACTTTTGTTAATATATAAAGCATGGAAGAAATGTTTACCAAAACTATAAGCTAAGTATTTTTCATGATTCCAGAGACTTACTACTGAGCATTCTAGTATTGCAGCCTGGTGTGTTTTTATCTGCTTCCTGTTAAATTTAAGTTGTTGCAATGGGAAATGAGTTCTAGGAAGACTTAACAGTCAGCTGATTGCCTTTCATATTGTGCAAAAGCTGTGAAACAGCATGAAAGTCCCATCTCAAAGCTCCGCTGATTTTTACCTTATTTTAATTTTCTTTATTCAGCTGGAGATGGGACAGACATTTCTTTAAAGATACTGTCAGTTTTTCCCTCTGCTTTGCATGGCTGCTCCAGGCTCAGCGACATAGTCATGGCCTAAAATGGAAAGCCTTGTCTTTATAAGTGCTAAACAAGATTATGCTATTCTGTTTTTGTGCTAATTGTCCTAGAAATAGTAAGAAAGAAAAACTTTGTTGCCTTGTAAAGTGTCAATTTATAAAGAACGTAACATGCGTTAGTCAAAATAGTGCATCTTTTTGGGGAGAACATATTAAATAGGTTTTCAGCAACCCTCACAGTTGTAGTGGTACATGTTCAAGTGATTACCTAGAGAGTTGAGACTTTTCTCCTCCTATCTGAATGTCTTCTCTTAAAAATGTCTCATGCATTTATAACCTTGAAGTGCCCTAAAAATTCTGTCAGGGTCAGATCTTACAGAGCTGGAAGGCTTGCTACATACAAATGTATTTGGCATTTGTTGCTGCACTGACAGCTGAGAGAAAGAAGTGCTACTTATGGCACTGCTTCTGAGGCACTTTTCTTCTCCATCCATGCAGTTCTGGAGCAGAAAGCAGTCTGAAACATAAGGGAGAGTGCTGAAGCCTCGCATTCAAATTTTAGGTGAAAACTAAGCAGAAAGTGTAAAAGGAAAGGTCAAAGAATATTACATACTCCAGAATTCAGACAAAATGATGTGTTAAACTGAATGCATTTAATTGAAAAAGGTCTATTAGGCTATTCTTCCCTATTTAAATAGACAAATTGGAGCCAGAATAATCTGAATTTTGCCAGACTGTCTCTGGGGTTGTGAATGGGGGTTGTTTTCAGTTCTGTTGGAGCAAGGTTACACTTCAGTGACTGGTCGGAATACAGTCAGCTGTCAGTTATCCAAGGCCACGAGGAAATAGAGGAGGTGTGATACAAACCATGGTTAGTACTGAGATTATTTAGACTAGTCTGTAAAACAAAACAAAATAATAAAAAAATTTACTGTTATGGTCTTGATTTATGTTTTTCAGAAAAAGGAGGTGGCATTAAACAGCTTCAGGCAGCGGAGGGGGGGAGGCAGGCATCTGCCACATGTTGGGCTGCAGCTAGCGTTAGTGGCAGAAAGCAGAGCTTGGTTAATTCACAGCCCAGAAAGTGGACTGGACTGGAATTGTAGAACCATTTTACACCGCGTACTGACTTCTTTCCCAGCCGTTTCCTCTGAGTTTGAAAGCCATCCAGGACCAGAGCTCACGAGTCAGTTTCAGAGAATTTAGAGAAGAGCTGTCTGTGAATAACGTCACGTAATTAAGCTTGCACTAAACTCACTTGTAGTGTGTGTTGGTCTAGTACAAACTTAAACAAAAGTTTGAATTTTGTTTAATGCTTGGGTGAATCGATGATATTAGTAAATCCCTAAAAACTGTGAATTGCCACATCTCCCAGCAGGTTGGTGCAGATGGAGATGCTTTACTGTCACTCTAACAGATGAAGTTAGAGTTAGTGTCCTCTGCATGTCTTTCAAGGAACGTCGAATCTTGTGAGATATTGCACATACGTGTTTCTCACATGTTGAGTTGGGTCAGTTATGTTTAAGTGCTTTTTATTTGTGCAGTGTCCCAGAACTTTAGTATTAAATTATATCTATACCATAACTTTAATGTAAGATGATCTGATCTAAGAGATGTATGTTGTGGAAAAACAAAGCTATTAATTTAGATTTCTGCTTATTTGCATTGCTGAAATTGTATTCCCATGCAATTACATGTCCTAGGTCCTATTGATCTGGGGACCCAGAAAAGAACAATAAAATAAAACAAAAGCTACTGAGCACATGTGATACTGTATAAGAACTTCATAGAAGTTTTCTCAAGCTGATGTTGTATCTTCTTTACCAAAAGTGAACATGGCAGAAAGGACACCATAGTGATTTCTTCCATGCATGGTGGTGCTAAATTCAGTGTCACGGTTCCTTTTGCACCTTGCCAGGCAAGCACGGCTTTTCTTCTATTTCAAACTCCTAATCTGCACTAGTTACTTGAAAAGAATACCCCCAGAGAGGTAGCTAAGAGGGGTAGGTGAAAAGACTCATCCACACCAAAACTTTAAAATAATGGCAATAAAGAACTGTTGGATGTTGCAGTTTCCGTTGCCTCTATGTATACCTGTGGTATAGTTCCACTGTGTCCGAGTACACAACAAATTTGCACTGTAGTGGAGTATGACTGATAATATTAAATGATTTAAAGAATGAAGCAGTTTTATAGTTCTGTGGAATATACAAATGTACGTAGACCTGATTGTAAAATGCATAAGAGGTCACACAAGGTTTTATGCTGACAGTCAGTTTGAAGCTGTGGCTTATATTGATGAAAACTGAAAGCTTTCTTGTACGAGTCATTGGTTTGGACAGGATTAAAGTACAACAAATCTTCTGCCAATAGCTGTTATCTGCGTGAAGTGACTTTCACCAGTTTGCGGGAGAACTCCAAAGGATTGAGCCTCTGGTGTTTTGTAGTTGGCAATGTGATGGAAATCTTACAAACAGCAGAACTCAGTTTTAAAAAAATAAAAAAAAATCTAGGATTGTCAGTCAGTGCTAACAAGCATTTCTAGCCCCCTTACCTGTGTTGGATTTCCATGTTACCAATTCTTTTTTTTTTTTTTTCTTCCTGTTTTTCCCCAAGAGTTGTGTATGGTCAGAAGGCAGAAGGTGTTTTGAGAGAGCTTTTACCTTTATCAGAATGATAAGGGAAAACAAGTTTTATTTCAAGTTCTAGGTTGTTTTTCTGAAAATACAGAAAAACAGGTTTGTTCAGCAAATGTTCTGTGACAGTCATCCAGGGTCTTTAAATCTGCAGTACTGGAATGTCATTTTTCTTGCCATTTATTTAGCATAGATGAAGGAAAAGATTCAGAAAATGGGTTGTATGTGATAACAGATGAAATGTGAGGAAGCTGTTCTTTTTGGAACTCCTTGTATGATCCTTGAAGCCAGTAATATAATTATCATGGATTGTGTAGTCTTTATTGAGCAATTAATTAGCTTTTCAATGTTTTGGAGTACACTACGCTTAATTGCAAAAACTTAAACATTTTTTAGAGTAAATTTGAAAAGTTGAGGGCCAGCTCCTCTCCTATTCTCTTTTTTTTTTTCTTTTAACCATTTACTTTCACATTGTCATTAGCTAATAGAAGGTTTCAAATCCACCGTAATGACCGAGGCAAGAGATTAGAGTATCCTGACTTTCATGAAAGCAAAAAGGGTTAGTCTTTGATACTTTACCCTACAAATTTTGTGTTGTCCTTGCTAGTGAATTAACTGCAGTACATGCTTCTGCTGCTGTTTGCAGTTGGCAGAAGCATGGAAAGGACGTAACTTCTGACAGTTTTATTGACACACAAATTTCTGTGATTGCTGTGAAAATAAGCAATATTTTTTTGCTTTGGAGGTGGTGAGGTGGTAGCGTGTGGTATTCAGGCTACTTTTTCCTCTTCTTTTTTTTAAATGCATTTAGTAAAAGTCTGTTTCTACCATGAACTTAGCAGGGATTGAAATAAAAGATACGCTGGGAGGTAGCACATTGCAGTTACAGGTAGCCTGATCTCAGGCTACTGGAAACTTGAAAGCTGTTGGGCTTTCTACCAATTAATAGTGAATTACTAACATCTTAGAGTGAATGTTTTTATATAGAAGAGATGCCTTGACTTTTCTCATCCAAGTCTCAGACTCTGGAAGTGATCTGCATCTTTTCCTGTGTGCTGTCTGCAAAGCACTGCTACACAGGCTTTCCGCTGCCTCTGCAGCACCAGTACAATTTTGGTAGCTGTAGCTTTGCCACAATTACAAGGTAGTATGAACATGGATCTCGTCAGACTCTAATTTCGTGGAGCTATAAATGGTAGAAAGAAAGCCAAGTACTAACTGTATCCCATTTCATTTGAACATCTGAATGCATAATGAATTAATTTATAAGACCCTTCAAAGAAGAAAGATTTTTAAACTTCAGTGTGTTTATTCATTTACCACATGTAAGTTCAAACGTACAAGTAACTGACTTCCACCTAGAGAGGGAGGGTTGGAGAGGACCTCAGAAAATCAAGTCCATCTCTTTTTCCCAGACAGAAGCCACCAAGTCTGAGAGATGCTTGTTTCATCTGCTCTTATGCTTCACTGCTCTTACCAGAAAAAATTCCCATACATCTGACTAGAGTTTTTCTTGCTATAATCTGAGCTTGTTACTGCTAATGGTATTCTCTGGAGATGTCAAGCAGAGAATCTTTCTTTTCTTCTTGGGACAGCCTTTTACCCACTTGAATGCTGTTTTATTTTCTTTCATCTCATCTTTAAGCTACATAATGCTAGCTTTTTAGTCTTTCCTCAGAGGTCACACATAAGAACGTGATATTAAAAAAATCCTTAGCTAAATAAAGTTTTCTGTATCTAGAGGGAAATTTCATTAGCAACATTTTAGATCTGTAAATAAGTAACATTCTCCTTCCATACTTTTCCCAGAGTTTTGTCCTTTGCTACATCATTCACTTATGCTTGACGAGAACTGTGAAGCAAGTTGGATCCTAGCCCAGAGTAGCTTGATCTGGTAGAAGATTGAATTCTGCTTATAATAGTGGCCATAAACATTTTCAGTTAAAAGCAAGCTCAGAGATAAAGTCATTTTGTGTTAGGTACCTTTTTGTAGATTTCCCGTGATTGATGCATTGATGGAGTCTTCAAGAACTCAGAACCTACAACCTGCCAAAGGAGAAGTGCAAGCAGGGCTCTAGCAAGGAGGGCTCCGTTTCATTTTTGCTTTCTAGGAGTAGTGGAAGGAGAGTTGTGAGTTTGGACAAACTTTCATTCTTTCTTTTGAAATTGTACCGTTTTGCTTCATTAAACTAGATGAGACAGAAGACTGTACCATTTCTTTATACTTTTCAGGGAGTTAGGGGGAGAATTAGATTTGATTGCTGTTGCAATGGCTATAGAGAATTTGTTCAATACATGGTGATAAAATTCATACACATGGGATGAAAAAAATCATTTGAAGCCTTTCTGCTGTCATTGCATTGACGGCAGATCATCAGTGAACTTTTGTAGAAGGTACTGCATTCCCTTGCAGTCCTCTCCAGCTTTTTAGAAAGCTTAATATTGCCTCAAAATTTACTTTGTGATACTTCTCTCATCAAACTTCTCTTAAGCTGTGGAGCAAATGGATCACAACAGTATTTGTCATCTCTGGATAAAGTTGGTTGCCTTTTCTTGTTGTATGGAAGCATTGCTTACAGTTTTTTTTTTTCCAGAAAGCATCACTACTGCTGCCGCCTCTTCCTCTTCCATTTATTTCAGAATAAAGGTATTGGGTCTTAAATGCTGGAAAAGGTTTCTAGACTATATGAATTTCTGATTTGCAAAGTATATACAGGAAGATAGCTGCAGTAGCCTTCTGAATCCTTTCCGTCTCCTTTTTTAAAGTTTAATCTTGGTGGTTCATCCCATGTAGTCTTCTGCCTGTGCAAGTCTCATTTTGAAGTTGGGTGTTGGACAGTTCTTACATGGCAAGTTCTTAATTCAGTATGATTAAAGGCTAGATCCGTGAAAAGATTTAAGTCTTTCCACTTTTTGAAAATTAAGACTGTCAAACATAGTCATGCCAAAACTTAAGGAGCGTGTGTCTCTTTCTGTCACTGACAGTACTACATACTCCACCATAATGGAATAATTATTTGTTCTTAATATCTGATTTCTGCTGAAGAAACTTAGTGTCAAAAATACCTATCTTCAACATCAAGTGGCTGAGGGACTTTTTAATTAAAAAAATGTTTACTAAACAAGATTTTTTTTTAAACAGGGCAACCTCTATGGATTTCATCAGAAAGATTGGATGGTTTTACTGTCTTTAGCTCCCTAGTAGATTGTTCGTACCGTGGAGGCTTAAACTTAGTGATTGTGTAGTGAGAGACATAAAATATTAACAAAGCAGACAGCCTTCACAGCACAAAGCCTTCATAGGAAACAGCTACATGTAAGCTGATATCTGCAAGATCAAAAAATCTTTTGAGACCTAATGAAGAAAAATGGTGAACAAGACAGTTTGTGTGAAGGAAGTAAGGAACAGTACAAAAAATCTATTACACTGAACTTTAATATTGTCTCCCGTGTGATGGCTTACTTTGAAGATGTAAACAACTGCAGTGGATGAATGTTAAATGTGTGGTAAAATGCTGCTCATCTTCACTGTAGCTTACTAGTTACAACACTTCAAGTAATTATGAATACAGTTTCTGTGCTGACTTTCACTTTTGTGTGGTCTGTTAATTTATAAGTATTTACATATTTGTGTCATGTGCATTATAGAGACTTCCAGTAAATACAACATTTGTCTCCATTTCAATTGTTCAGTAACATGATTTATACTCAGAAATACTAGAGTCAGGACACTGAAAATCATAGCAATTCATGAGTGAAGGGAGAAACAAGATTTTTCTAAGAACATGCAGAAGAGATTAAAGAGAATCTGCCAACTCAGCTTCTATTTCCAGCTTGGTATAATTGAAGTTCTAGAGGGTGAATTGGTATTTCAGAAACTCAGTCGTCCGAGAGCATCCTGACTCTGGTGGAGCTTCCAGTTCCAAGCATGTCCATGTAATGTGTAACGTGCTTTAGACTTTTACTGACACTGGGTTTCATGGAAAACGCTGTGTTCTCATGCTCTAAACTATTAGAAAGTGGAGCATTGCCTGAAGCTTAAGTATTTTGTGGCATGTTTCTCTTTAGGCTTTTCCCTTAAATCTGAGGAGTTAGCGGGTCACGTAGCAACAGTTAGTGTTTCTGCAACACCACAAAGTTGTATGTTCTTCATTCATTGTATGGAAGCACTGCATACAGACTGAACATAATACCGTTTAAGGTTTTAACCTTTTCAGTTTGAATTACCATAAGAAAGTTTCCCTAAGGCATTTTAATAATGACAACTCACATAGGCCTTTTTGTCTTCTACTTCTATAGGCATTAACATTTTGCCTTTAATCTATGTGGCTCAGTCTTAAACCTTGCAGGTTTTGCTATAAGCTGTTTAGTTAGATGGACCTTCATAGCAATTCTCACTTGTTAATTATTTCCCGTCCATCCTGTTTTCTATGCACATGTTCATGGCTTGTGCAAGGGTTTAAGTTTCTTTTCTTTTTTTTTCTTTTTAATGAAAAAATGAAAAGGATTTGGAGGATTGTGAAGTAGAAAGGACTTAGTGTGTCTAATATACTGGGAAAAGATAGTATTGAAATATCTCCTTCTGAAAGTGTTAGTGAAGCAATGCATTGAAGAGGTTTCAGTTTCTACTGTGTGATAATGTGTGCAGTACACTGGGAATGCTCAGAAACCTTCTGTGCTTTAAGAGTAGGTGTGTTTTAAATAGTTGATGCAGAAACACTCCAAAAAGTGTTTAGTGCTCAAAAAGAAATAATAAGGGTGAGTGTGATTTAAAAAAAAAAAAATAATAATTATATTGAACATGTATATATAACCCAATCCTTATTTCAAAGGTGTTGCAGAGGAAGTGTTGCAAAGAATGGAGATGTGTGGGTTCCTGGTACACTTGAATGACATCAAAATGTCGTAGGATGGCATGAAAGAAGAACTGAAAATGAGATCAAGAGAAGAAAGCAAATAGGGAAACTTACATAGCTGATGGAGGGAATGGTGCAAAACAATTGCAATCAAAGCTCTCTCCATGGTGCGTTTGCATGTGCCTTCACACAAAGGAAGGACCAAAATGTCATTTATAGAAGGTGATCATGCTTTTTGGCTCTGTTTTGAATACTATTTTTAAATGGACAGGAGTGGGAATAAAGGATCATACATGAGTGGACTTTCAGTCCAAGGGTGATCGTGACATCTTTTCCTTTTTTTTTTTTTTTTGTTTTGTTTTCCTTTTGTCATATACTAATGGGAGCTGGCAATAGTGGTGCATGTGAAGAGAAGGAGAGAAGGGCACCCATCTTGCACAGAAGCTAAAGATCTATGGTATCTTGGGAGATGAAAGAGATTAGGAGGAAGGGTATACGGCAGCATCTTATTTAAGGTTATTTGAAGAATCATGGACTTGTCCTGGAAGAAACAGAAAGCTTCTCAGAAGATCTCGTTAGGTAAGGGAAATACCAGCAGTATAGAGATGACAGCAACAAGTTGGTATGAATGAACTTCATGAGCAAAAACTGTTGAGAAAGGGATTACAACATGATTTCTTTCAGTCTTATAGCAGCTAATTAAAAAATCTTGGTTTAACTGCATTAGCTCTCCTGCAGTGATACAAATCACTAATCTATTCTTTTTCTACACTTACATGAAGTAAGAGTTCAACAGGACAGCTGAAAAAAGCTGTATATGTAGGTCAAGCACAGCTGATATGTGGTAAGAGAAATTGTGTCCTAACATGATTATGAATTACTCTAAATTATGAATTACTCTAAATTAAATTTACTCTAATTACTCTAAAATCTGCCCTCTCTACCAGATAGACACTTAAGCAGTCAGCAAGGCAAAGAATATAGGTAAGAATCTTAGGAACTGTTTGGTTAAGTTGCTTTACGGTTGCCCTGGTGTGAGTGATGGTGATTGTTCTGACACATGCTAGTTTTGACCAGCCTAGAAACATTTTGGTAAACTTTCCAAACTTTTACTGCATTCCATTGCCAATTGTATGTGTCAGTTTGGTATCAGTTGCTTGATTTTGTAGTGGATAGTGTTGCCATTTTCTTTGCTTCAGCTTCAATCCCCTTAATTTCTCTTAAAAAATAGAGGAAAAGTTTTGTTTTTTTTATTTTTGTGTATGTGTCCAGACCCCCAGTGGATTTACATCAGGTGCTGCACATTAACATTGTTTGATTTTTATGGCCTTGGGTATACTTTTTTTTTCTTAGTGCCACTTTCTATTTTAATTCACGATAAAGTGCCATCCTCAGTAAACTTTTTTGTTGGTGTATAAATTGTTATGGTGGAAAAAAAAAAAGAGAGAATTTAATTTCTTTCACTTCATCTATTGTAGTTAAGGCTAAAAATAGATCTTACTAAATATAAAGGTCTAGAATTGGTTCCAAAGCTAAATGCATCGGTGCTGTGAGATAGTAGAATCAGGTTCACGTGGTGCTAACCTGGCAGTGTTTTTGGAAAGTAAATTACAAAGAAGATACAGAAAGGATCAATAGGAGACTTACAGTCAAGAGAAACTGTATCTTTTTGGTGCTGGAGGAGGGGGAAAAAAATACAATTTAATTAATATGGACTCTGAGTGCTGCAAGAGGAACATATGCTTTGGATTCTACTTCAGGGAATATGGGGAGAAAAATTTTGAATGGGACACATGAAAGCTGCTCCATCTGCTGCCTCTTCAACTAAGACAGTGCAATTAAAGACAATCCCTTTGACTTGAGAAGAGAAGATGGAAAAAGATCCATGGTGTAATGCAAATACAGAAGGAAGCTGTCTTAAGTGCATGACTAGTAAGGTAAAATCTTAACAGCTTTTCGTCTGTATTTGTGCAGAGGATTTTCTGGAATTGAGGTTGGACAGTATAATCCTTCAACAACAGTTGAAGTGTGGGGTGCTTTACAATGACGTGCAAGAAATGAGAAAGGGGGATATACAGCAACCTGACGAGGGAATGACCAGGATTTCAAAACATTCACTGTTGTTTATCATGGTTCCACCAGGTAGGCAATTTAAGACCCCCCTGTTCTGAAGAAGCGGCTCGCTCCTGTAGCCCCTGCAGCACCTCTTCTTTGCACATCCCAACCAGTAATGCATTCTTATCTTCTGAAATCAGATGTACAGGAAAAATCTAATTAACTTTAGGATTGTCAGACTTTACTGCAGTAATAACTGTGACTGGTTTTGTATCACCTGCATTACGCTGTTGTCTTTTGTTACACAGTCATGGAATAAGAAAATATGACTGGCTGGACGGTAAACTAGGATATAGCCTGGCAAAAGCCACTCAATTGAATGTATCCATTCAATGAATGTATCCATCAGTGCAGTTTTCTACCTGTCTCATCTGCTGTTTTTTTTGTTTGTTTGTTTATTTCCATTTTTGCGGCTAGAATTTCTCTCCTGTCAACAAATGCAATCGTATACATGGGAAGTAGCATCTGTCTCTTCACTTGTTTATGCTCTGCATAAACTGAGACACTAGAAGGAAATGGATTTTGTCTCTGAAACATAGAATAATACCAACAACTTAAAATGCCTGTTAAGCTTCAAGAATTTATATTCAGTTGTATATTAATGTGTTCAGATAACACTGCTCGTAGTAGAAGTTATATTTGATTAACAAACAGAGGTTAATTTTTATATGACTAAGGAACCAAATAGTTAATGAGGAAAACTGATAAGACTACGTTTCACTTTGCTGTACCTTTCACTTCAGAAATGATTTAATACTAACTTTGCAATTTTGGTGTATTCTGTTGCATATATAAACTTGTTAGTTTTTCTTGTGGGGACCCCGTTCCTACCTGTTGCATTTCAGCCATAGACTTCTGAATATTTACAAAGTTGTCATCCTAACTTTACTGGTATAAAAATAAGGTGCAGTATGGGTAATTCTCTCATTTCAACCAATAACAGTTTATACCGAGTCTGGTTGGATGCTTTTATCTCATACATTTGATATAAAATGCACTTTCTTTGATTTCTATTTTTTTAATGATTTTAAAGAGATTGAGTTGTGGAAAAAAACAATGAGAATGTAACTGATGTTTAATACAAAAAGAAAAATGGTGATTTTGACCCTAACAAGAGATCTTTTAAACAACATGCAGTGGATGACAAATCCCAGGGGTAAATATAAATAACAGCAACTTAGACAATGGCTCAGAAACTGGGGGTGGAGGAGGAGAGGAAATGGGAGTATTTATATAGGGTCATGGGATGGACAAAGAGGAAGATGAGAGAGGCAGTTAATCAAATGTCTTAGGTGTCTTTATACTAATGGAAAAAAGGTATGGGGTATAAACAGGCAGAACTGGAAATCTTAGTACACAGTCAAGGTTGATTTAAATGCTCTTAAAGATCTCTCTGGACAACTTGTGTGACTGGTATGTTAAAAAAAAAAAACGTAGCTTGTTAGGAGTCGCTTTCAATATCATACACTTGCTTGGAGCTCTAGAGTAAACTAAAGTTAAAGCTACTGTAAAGTCTGTCAGTAAAGATACACTACATTTGGGGATAGTTTTGCATATATAATATCTTAAAGGTTTATAGAAAAAAATGTTACTTTTTATCAACTATAAATGAAACTACCATACTGGACCATCTTGTGTATCTTAAAGTTTATGTGCACTGGCAAACTACAGTTGTCTGTAACTGAGAGATTCCCACACCTCTGAACCATGTCTTTCTGAAAATGTGAATTTTTTACTGTATGAAACCAGCAAGATCAAGTAAACTAAGCTTCTTTAAGAGAATAAATGGAATTATCCAAAGCATTGGATTTGGATGAGAATGTCTGTATAGTTGAAAATTTCGAATTGTCGTAACAAATTGGAGATGAGCATCAGCTGGGAAACAAGAATCTGTCAGTGACCATATTCTGAGGTGGAAGGGGAGAAGATAACTAGTGGAAAGACAGAAAATTGCTTCAAGCAGATGGAAAGAACTAGCTGAGAAAGTGAAAGGCAGCTTTTGGTGATGGTGACTATGAAATGATCTTAAATGCATGATGTTTAGAAGAGAAAGAGAAGAACAAACTAAACGCGGTGGACTTAGGCCTCAGATAGTTTGTGGTTAAGATCGCATGAAGAAAGGAAGGAATTAGCTGGAAAGAACACTGAAGTCTCAAAGCAGTATATTAAATGTCCGGTTTAGTGAAACTGAGCTCTTCATTCATGTGTTAAACCCAAGAACAAAGTCTACAGAAAAAAAAGTAGATCAACTACTGAATATTAATGTAAAAGAGTAACATGAAAATGAGGGCAAAACTGAAAGTTCAAGGCATTGTTCATGTTTCTTATTAGGTTCCATTTGTTTAGTATTAAGTATTATTAGTATTATTTATTATATTACCATTTGTTTGGTAATAAGAAATAATTCCATAAGTATGTGAGCTGAAAAACGACAATATCCACCAAGCATTGGTGCACTGTTCCTAGGGGAGGAAATACTGATAGCACCGAGAAAGCTAAAATGTTCAGCGCTTGTGTATATTGTCCCCCATCCCCTCCTTTTCATTAACAGACATTTTGCAGTCAGACAGCTAACATAATTAAAACTAGTAACAAAGAAGTAAGATTACAGAAGAACATAGCCTGGACAGAAAAAAAAAAAAAAGAGACAGATTAGGTGAGATGTTTTTATTTTAGAATAAAATAAAAGTAGTTAGTTTAGACTGAACAGTCTACGAGTTGTTACTGGTTGTCTTTAAAGGACAGGTTATCTTTTTCAGGATGGCAGAAAATTTGGACTTGAACAAAAGAGGCATATTTAGTGCTGTGCTTTGTAAAGGGACAAAAAGGTGTTGGGGAAGTGGAGGCCTGTCCGTTGAATAAAAAATGCCGGAACAAATAAGCTATTTGCAAGCAGCTGGAAGATAACAAAGAGTTGCAAACAACAGCTAACATGGTATGACGTGGTTTGTTTTTGACAAATCTAATCTAATTTCTTCCTATAGAAGACAGAGTAATAGTACTTGTGGGTAAGGGCTAACCATAAATGTCATTTTGACTTCAGAAAGGCTTTGATGTTTATATGACGCTCACGCAACCAGTCTGTGTTCTAGGTAGCACTGTATTTGGCTATGTGCAGAAAGATTTGAGTACCTAGGGGCTCACTATCAGCAGTTCATTTTCAATCTGACACCGCACATCGTGCTGGGCTTTGTTGAGGTCTGTCCTGCATCTGTATGTCTTCGATGTGCTCCTTAGAGGTCTGCCTGACTGAACAGAGGGAGGTGTCGTAAACTTTGAACGCTGCCGGCTTGTGTATCCACAGGACACGAGCAAGAGCACAAGAAGTAACATGCTTAGATTGCAGCAAAACAGGCTAAGGTTAGATGCCTGGAGAAGGAGAAGACTCGTCCCTATTACAGGAATATTGAAGCACTGGACTAGATTGCAAGGGGAGACAGAGTATTGATCACTGGAAGTCTGAATGAGGGCTGTAGCTGGTCCAGCTGCATGCAGAGAAGTGGATGAGGTGACCTCAATCACTGACAAATAGATCTGGCCAGAGTTTGTGTCAAATAAATTGCTGTTTCGTGCTACATGTTCAGGAAATTATTTGCAGGGTTTCCTATACTCTCCTCCTCTTTGCCTTTGGTAGGGACACTGATTTTTGTATGTCAGACTGAGTAATTAGAACATATTGTATGCATAAGCTGATAAGGCAAATATATTCAGTTTAAAAATATGTAAAGAGAGTCAACCTGCTCATGGTGGCAGATGTGAGTGGTTTTCAGCTACTGTTATCTTTCCTTTATAATATCTGAATTGTTTGCAAACTGTTCTAGGCAGTCCAACTATTACAACCAAAATATTTGCTCTTATGGTTTATATTTTCTAAATTTTCTAGTAAATCTACCAGTAGATTTACTGGCAGTGCCTTATAGGGGAAAAAAAAAAAAATTCACCTGTATTATTTGTATGAGGCAGTAGGAGGTCTCTAATCAATACATAGGGGTCCAGCATGCTCTGTTTGTGTGACTGATGGTGCTGGTTGTATATTAAACTCTGCTTTTGTCTGGCCTGATACCCTGGAGCTAGCTTTTGTGCTCTCCTTGTGGGACTACAAATCTGCTTTACAATTGCAGATAAAATTCAGGTTAGTACAAGACTTTGCAGAATCAGGTACTGAATTGCACAGCAAGCCTTGCCTGCTGTTTGTAATTCACCACTCTGAAAAGCCCAGGCCCTAAATTTACAAGCATGCACTGGAGCTTTCCTAATGAGTGACGCTCAGCATTTTTTTTTCTTTTCTACTTTCTGCCTTTTTTCTGCTTTCTGGCTCATAAAGCCTTCTTCCTTTGTAAGACTACCTTCAGTTAGTTAGAACTGCTAGAGCCAGTTTGTCTTTCTGTGCAGCCTGTGAATCAATAATTCACTTAAAACAATAATCTGTGTTATACTATAGTCCATGAGTGTGTATAATTCCAGTATTGCACTTTGTCAGAAAGGCCTAATCCGTTGCAGATACACTTTTATCATGTTGAAAAATGCCAGAACAGCTACCTCCAGAACCTGACCAAATGTGTAAGTATGTATGCAGGTGTGCGCACAAAATCAAACCAGGTAATTTTGCTTTCACAGAAAGCAGCTATTGGACTTTACTATCAGAATTTTGCCTCAATCTGTAATTCCGAACCCGTGTAGTCATCAGAATACCTCACGATCCAAGTACGTAGGCTGTTGCTGTCAGTGATCCATAAGACACAGATGCCTTGTTACACGACAAAGTAAAACTCAATACTAGGAACAGTACTGCAAGTAATTTGTGAAGATACTGGGTTTTGTGTGGTTTTTTTTTTCCCTTGTGTGAATTCAGCTGCTGAAATTGTTTTCAGGAAGAGGTTAATATTTCATCAGCCAAGCAGCTGGAATTGTCAATTTTAGTAGAAGTGAAATTTACCTTTGCCTCTTTTATTGTGACCTGGGTCCCCTATGCAGTTTGGAAAACAAAAGAGAGAAGAATTCAGCTCCTGGCTTACATGTGCATTTGCTGAAGTCTCTAACAATGTTTAACGCCTTTTATTATTATTATTATTATTTATTTATTTTTATGAAACTTCATATGTATATATATTTGTATAAATATATCCATCCAGGCATGTTTTGCCATTATTTTAATATTCAGTAATTCTTTAGATAAAATGTACAAATGAGTAATTTTGTAGCAAATTCTGCAAAGCACTCTTACCATGCCAAGGACAGCACTGTGTACTCTCTTTCATGTAAGGTGAATGTTTGATGATGTTCTGTTGGCAAGTTTTTGCCAATAAAACAATAAATTCAGGTGAAACTCAACATAACCTTGATTGCTGATACCAGTTAATCAGCTCCATCATGTTCCTAGTAATTGCCAAACCTGTTTTTCCAAGGTATTATGTTTTTTTTTTTTTTTTTCCAGTGAATGTTTGCAATTCTCAAGGAATTATTTTTCTGAAATTGGCAGATACTTTCCGGTATGCTGTGGGATCACCTACTGGGAGTATGATTTCTTGTGACTCGGAATAGTTGGAAGTAATGTGGCATTAGTATCAATTTAATTGTAAATACCACATATGAATTGTCTCACTGGCAAAGTCTATTGCTCTCCTTTTTGAAATGCCAGTGGTCTTTAGCAAAGAAGAGAGTGTGCAGAGATCTCTGCAACAAGGTGCTGGTGATCTCAAGTAGCGGAATGCCAATTTAATAAAATACAAAAGCTCATAACTTGTAACAGAATGGAGGAGACAGATTTGCTGAAGGAGAGCATAATAGCAGCCTTGCCTGACAGGTGTCAGTAAACACCACTGCAGAGCATTTAGCACCATTTTGAAATATCGCTCTGGGAAGAACTGCCTTACTTGTCTTGTGCTCATGTCCTGTAGTTGTGTTTTGGGTTTTTTTGTTTGTTTGTTTGGTGTTTTTTTTTTTCCTTGCATCACTGCTAAGGAGGGATGGTGCTTTCCAACCCGAGCAGGAGGTGCCCCGCAGTGTGCAGGGCTGCGGCCGCGCTCCACTGGGCTCGAGCCAGCACCGCGCTGCGCTGGTGCCATTCGCACCACTTCAGAGGCACGCTGCAGGCTTGGCAAAAGTAGCAGTGAGGCTTGGAAGAGGGCAGCAGGCTGCACGCTGTAACTCTGGTGAAGATGCTAGGGTTTTGGTGTGCCTACACAAAATCAGTTTCACGGTGCAAACCTTGCTAGAGGGCGGTGTGCGTGCCCAGTCATTAGTCTGCATGAAGCTGGCTCTGTAACTATAGCTTTTTTTTCTCTGAATATGTGCAAGATAAGCATATTGCCTGTTTTTTTAAAAAGTGTCTTCAAAAAGAACAAAGCTTGTAAATATGTTACATATTATACCCATTATACATTATATATATATCACACATACTTCCGTGATAGTTCTTCATGGCATCAGTGGCTGTAACTGAAATACAAGTGCTAAACTATACCATATGGGCAATAAAGTGGCTCAAAAGGCAATTTGTTAAAGAAATGTCATACCGATGTAGAAAAAGAAATGTAAGAGCAGTTAGGAGTAGTTAAACAGAATTTCCAAATTCATTTGTATCATTATGAAATTTGAAATATTTTGTACTTTGCTAAAAGTAGCAGTGCTTGGACTCCAGCAAATATTTGATTTTTTGTTCTTTCAAGCTTGCTCCTTCTGATTTGCGTAGAAGATGAGTTTTATACAATCGTTCTGTGTGTTTGCCAGTAGTGAACCATGGCAGCTGGCTACAGAAAAAGGGACTCTTTTGAGGGATGAGCTATGTTCATGCTGTAACAGACAGCTCCCCACTTAAAATCTTTGATGACTCTGACTGTCCTATACAGCAGAGTCAATCGGATGAGGGACACATTCATAAGAAACTAGGCTTTATCATTCCTTCTGCTTCTAGAACTGTTCATTCATTGTTGTTACGTTAATATGCCATTGTTATATGGCATGCTTGCTTTTTTTTAACAAGTATCTGCATTCCACTATGAATCTCTTCTCAGTCTCTGGACACCGCTGCTATCCTACTTTGTTTTGTTGTGTCTTGGCATTTTTGTGGATCCAAGCTAAAAATCTCAAGGATAACCATATGCAGCTCTTCAGCCTTGTTGTTACATATTCCTTCCATATGTGGAAAATCGTATTTGCGTGGGTTCAGTCAACTCAGTAGCAATCCTGAAGAATTCTGTGAGATGGTTCATTGTTCTGAGGACTCTGTGTTTGCTCGAGAGCATATAAAACATCCTAGCTCTGCATAAATAAGTCATTACATTACATTGCCATTAAAATGAATTCCATCTTTTAAGATGCCTAATTGTGCTGTTTTCTCTAAAGACTTTGTATTTTTACCGAGTGATGCATTTTGGTGTTTTAAATCACAACTTATATTTCAGAAATATTCTGTAACAAGGAATTGACGTGGTGAGAACCACTTTTTTATCTGGATTGAATATAAAAGTTCTAAAGATACGGCTGTTATTATTCTTTTAGAAGGTAAAGGAAATCAACTTCTCATCTTCTGAGTGGCACTCTGCAAATTAAGCAATCTGTAGATGAATCACCGTTTACGGAAGTCCTTTAAGACATTAATTGTGCATTGATTGATGTCATTTTCATATGCAAGCAAGATATTGCAGGGAAGTGGGAGTTACTAAGTCACATTATGGAGGTAAACATGACCAGACTTCTGGCTTCAGAGACTAGCCGTCTCTGAAAAATTTCCCCATTATGTTATTTGGCATCTACTTTGAACTCTGAGATACGAGAAGTCTAGACAGAACAGAAGTTTGTCAAACGGTTCCTAAGGGCACATTCAGAGAATGCCATATCAATGTCTTGTCAATGCCATACTTTTAATAATACAGCCGTAAGCTGGGAGAAGTCATTGTGCATCGTTTTGTGTATGCGTATATACATACATTTTTCCTAGTAGAATTGAGGTTATGCTAAGATTCAGAAATAAAAGTATTGTGAAGTGGAAAAAAGCACAGCACAGGGAGGCAAGGGTCCGTGGCGTAGTTTTGTGCGAGGCGCAGTCACCGCATTAGGACAAACGGCATGGAGAAGGTGAATATGGCATAACTGCTCAGCACCCCTTACAGTACAGAAGCTAAAGCTTGTTCCAAGTGAAATGCGGACGTTTGGGAGCTAAGACAACAAAAGGAAGCGATTTTTCGCACAGCGTGTCATTAAGCTGCCGACCGCCTTGCCACAGGGTGATGTGGGTGTGCAGGTTCACCTCAGTTCTAGAGCACGTCGCCAGACCTGGGGCAGAACGGGCACTTAAGGGGTGCCGATTGCAAAGGCTAAATCCCCACTTCAGAAAGTCCCTGCAACCACTGTTTGCTTCAGTCTGAGAGAGAGCTGGGAAGACATGGTTTAGTGCTTGCACTATTTTTATTATGTTATTCCTTAGACATTTGCTTTAAACTCTTATTTGGAGGCAGGATGAACCTTTTGATTTGACCCGCTACAGCCAACTGCTGCATATGTTAGGACTTCAGCAGAATAATTTGGGACTCTTTCCCAGACATGCCTATTAGTTTTCCTTGGTATTCCCAACAGGCAAGTACTAACACAAGAACATTTTCAGATGCTCCTAAGGTATTTTGTAGGCATCTGGGGAGGGTCCCTCAGATTTTAGGTGAGATTTTACTTTAAGATACTGTTAGCATTTATTCACATCTCAAAGTAACTTTCATTCTCGAAAACTAATTTCATACAGAGAATGATGTGAGAGGAATATTGGTTTTGATAGAAAGAGAAATGTTGCAGAGAAAACGACTTGACATAAATAGCTGAGGGGGCAAGGCGTTATTCTGCTGGGGGAAGGGCTGGAAAATGTGGTAATTTCAACTACCTCCTTTCATTGTGGGATTGGCATCACTTTGGACAGTAATTTTAACCTTATGGCTGCTTTAATTTCCTGCTCCATAAGTTGGTAGCTGCTTAAATTCCCAGCTTGGTGAGCAAGGATTTTACTTGTAGTGCAAGCATCTTCTGAAAGAGTGACTGGCTTTGTGGAAGTACCAAAGAATCCGAAGTAGTCTTATGAATCTGGAAAAATGGGAGGCCAGTGTTAGGGATTTAAATCCATGCAATACTGAAAACTTTCAGAACATTTCCAGTATTTTTACTTCCTTTTTCTACCTTTGGGAAAATTTCACCAACTGGAATAGATCACATAGCTGGCTCTGCTAGATCCTGCTGTTACTGTCAGAGATGCACCACTGCGTTTCCATTTTGCATTTTTCTCAGTCAGAAAACCAGAAGATAACTTTCTGCTAGCAGTGCTTGCAAATCATTTCTGATTCTGGTTGTGTTTTTCCATTAACAGGCAAGATTTGCCTATGTTCTAATTTGTATGCTTGGTAGGTAATAATTAATGTGTTGGCCAAAGTGTTCTGAAGATAAATTTGTTCAGTAAAACAAATGAAAGAAGATTATTATGGCCTTGAGTAAAACAAAAAGTACTTATGACGTGCATGCCATCTGGACACATGCAAATAATAAGTCTGCAAAAGAGCAGGAACTGTCATATATATATATTTTTTTGCACCTCATTTCATTTTCTGAGTCTTTTTACTATCAAGTCAAACTTTACTTGTCAAATGGTATTTAAAGATAATTTAGTCAGTGGAACTTAAGTGCCTAAATGAAGCTTCTTCCAAAATATAGTAGTACAGCATGGAAATACTAGATAGGCAGATGACAGTTATGTGGAAGTGCAGTTAGATATATTTTAAGGAGTACCATTAAAGATGGCAACAATACATGCAAATATGAGACAGGAACTCTGGTTATTAGCTGTGCAGACACATTAGTACAGGTGCAGGTGTCCTGAGAATGCAGATAATCCTTTTTCAGTAACGGGAACCTGGCAACTTCAGTATAAATAAAAAGTAATACCTCACCAGCCTCAGTTTGCTACTAAATTAATTTACGTTTCATTTGTTAAGGTATGGTGAGTGCAGAAATTCAGTTCTTTGTAAAGCTTGTTCATTCAGACATGAGCTCTTTGAGCTTTGATGTTTCAGATGTCTTTTATTTAGAGGTTTGTTTCATGACCAGCTATCATTCGCTATTAGCTTTTGATAAGTAATAATAACAGGTTTGGCACAGACAACAGCAATGAGCTTCTTAAATTTTAGGCCGAGTAGTTTCTGTCTTACTAAACTATAATTTTTCTAAGTATTCTAATGAGCCATGAACCACATTGCATTGTTTTAAAGTATTATTATAAATTGCAAATTGATTAAAACGTATGATTATGTCGCTGACTATTCAAACTATCTTTAGTTAGTTCAGTCCAACTCAATATTTTCTGTGGTAATAATCTGTAGATTATTTAAAAATAACATTGCCTTTTAAGTTGATCATAGCTTTAATTTAAATGACTATATGACAGTAGATGCGTTGTTAAATTTAAGACTGATTTTGTGTCATGTTCCTTACAGGTGCATTCTGCTTCCTCTTTTGGGAATGAAGCCCCCTCAGCAGAGCCTCTTCCTGCTCGTAGACTCAGTTGATGAGGGCTGCAATGTTTCCGAGGGTGAACAGACTTCAACAAGTTTATCTGGAACGATAGCGGAGCTGCTAGCTGGCCACTTCGAGTTCTTCCCTCCCTGGTTGCTCCTTCTCTGTTCTGCCCGCAAGCAAAGTAAAGCTGTTACAAAAATGTTTACAGGTGAGTGCAGACCCTAGCAAGTGTCATTACCTCTTCCTGTAACAAGGAGCTAGTATTTACAAGAGCCTTGGTGATGATCGAAAGCACTAATGGGTGCTTAGTTCTAAAAAACAGCAATGGCAAAAATGGTGATTCTAAAAACCTCACATTCTGGTTTACTGAGACCTACAGAAAGCTTAAATCGGCAGAGTAGTTCAGAGGTAAATTATGTCTCTGCAATACAACTGTTGGTGGCTTTGAGTTTTCTTCTTGTTTTGCTAGTTCTAAAAAGCTTTGAAACAGTGTAGGTGATGTGTAAGTACAGAAGTATGTCGGCTGAATACGCCCATTCCTCACAACCTCAAAAGATTTTTTCATCTCTCATTAAAATCTTTCCCCTTATTTTCAGAAAGCAGTGAATAACCTTTGAAGGTGGAACTTGAGAGGGTAACACTGTCGATGTGGATTCTTAGAGTATACTTTTGGCAAAGGTTGCACGGTAAAGAATTCTTTACAACTTCTTCACCCAGGCTTTACTGTGTCATGAAAACATTTCTTCGCTATAATGACATTGTTACTGGACATTCTCTGAAATTTAATAAAGGGCAATATCTAGACTGGATTCCAGGCCCTATGTATAAAGCCTGTGTGTATTAAGGCAACAATTAGGACAAAAATGTGATTATAGAACATAGACCCATAGGCTTGCTCGTTTCCACCGTGGCAAAAGGTCAACATGATAATTGCCTTCTGGAATGAAGTTCTGTATTAATCAGTGGCAGACATGAACACTGGTATTTGGGAGTATGTGAGAACTAAAGGAAATTTGGGGGTAGCTTCATAGGACTCTTTTAGACGTTCATATGGGAATAGTTTCATCAGAGCTTGGCTGATTAGATACGTTGTCACTGCCAAAAAACAGACAAAACTTTCTTCAGAGCAGCTTTATTTCCTTTCCATTGAATCATATAATGTTTCAGACTAGTCCTAAAAAATTGCTGTTGTCTTCTAAGTATATTTCCAGATGGAATTCTTGACAGGAAAAATCAGCAGAACTAATGGGTATGCCTTTAAAATAAATTTAATTTGAATGAGTTAATTTCTCATTTCCACAGCGAATGATTTGATGAATAGCATGAAGGGAGTTCACTTGTGGTATTATATTGCCATCTTCACTGTGGGAAAAGGTGCAAAAAAAGAAAGAATGAATCCCAAAGTAATTGGACACAAATTGAGATTAAATTTTAGGGTCTATATGTGGGAAATGGTGGTGTGTTTTTTTTTTCAAAATGAGAGCAAACTGTGACATTACATCCAGCAGTGTTCTGTTCCTGTTTACAGCCAATACTCAAGTTTGTGAAAGATGTAGCAAGGACGTGAGGAGCATAGTTGAAACTTCTGTTTACTTCAGATATATTGCAACTTCATGTTGTAAAACTTGAGATAATGTTGATTTTCTGGTTTTAGCCTACAAAGGGTAGGTTGTTGTTAACACTTCTTCTGGGGTAAACTCTTGTCCCCTTTTGTGGTATTTGAATGTTTACTTTTAGCAGAGCCGATTTTTTTTTTTAAGTTAGTTAATTGACAGGCGGACAGAATTCAAGATGTGCAATGAGCATTTTTTGTACTTGTGACAGAAGAAATGGTGTGCACAATAATGTGCACTGTATTCTGGGACACTGGTATAGTGAATTCCTAGAGCTTTTCTACTGAGAAATTTATTTCTCAGTAAATAAATGGTTGCAAGCATAACGATAATGCTAGATGTTTTCTTCAGATGTGTTTCTTCTATTTGGCACAAAAAAAAATCCGTTTCACTCTAACTTAGTAAGATAGATTGGAATCCTTTTAGTGTTATTTTAGGAAAACAAGTTCCATCTGTAGGTTTTTCTGCTAAAAATTTTAGACTAAGGTATTAAATATACACTAGCCAGTATTAATTTGATAAGTCAGTTTATATCAGGTTTCACTTAAAATTTTGATGCATGAAATCTTCCTCCACAGAAGTGCTGAAATGAGAGCTAAGCCTATTTGTCAGCATGCGGTATAAATGATTGGGAGCAGGGTTGCTGCAGTTGCTTGGTCCTGACGATGTTCTTTTTTGGGTGTCGAATACAGACGAGAGTTCTGCAAGCATCTCTCCTGCCAAAAATAGTCATGACATGGAAGAAAGAGTCCAGCCTTTCTCATCCACTGTCATCTTGCCGCTGCCAGTGGTGAATACATCATCCCTACCACCAGATACTCTTAAGAACGAGAAAAGGAGGAGGGGAGTTTATTCCAGTCCTCATTCCTTCCCTTTTGCTGGCGCCTTATTTATGCAAGCTGAATAGTTGTGCCTGTGTGTGCTGCAGCCCCGTGTTCGTGGCCGTTGTGTGTTCCGAGTTGCTGTAGTAGCACAATGTGCTACAGATTTTTTCCCCTTACTCCAGATTCTCAGCTTTCGTTAATTAAAAAAAGAAAATAGTTTTTGCCTCTTGTGGCTGCAAAGACAACCTCAAAAATATGAACCAAATGTAAATTGATGCCTGCATGAGTCTGCGGTCACCCTCCACAGTGAGCAAAAGCCAGTCAACTGAGTAAAAAAGAAGGGGAACAGATAATGCATGTCCTCCTTCCTTCTCTTGTATGTACACTGTCACCAGCTGCCACATCATGCCTGCTTGCTTTCTTACAGACTTCTGCCCTAAATTTAGCTATTCTCTTTCTTGTGTTCATAGTTATCCACATAATCTCCCATGTTGTCATTTGCTATCATTTGGCTACAAGTGTGGGCAGTCAAGCAGCTGCATTAAACAGAGTTTTTCCAATCTTTTTGTTATAGTTCATTAGAAGAAGTTTCTTTCCTTTTCTAAATAACTCAGAAAATCCTCTATCCTGAAGATGGCACAGACCATATAACTTACTTAGTTTTTATGTTTCAGCTAATTAGATAATAAAAATGTTTCCTCTAAAATGAGGATAAATATTGAAAGTATAGCAGTTATTCTTGCAAAACTAAATTCCTTTTTTTAAAGATTTTGGGCACTTTGAATACTGGCAATTTTATTTAAGCTTGATTGAAAAGCAGACATTTCCTCATTTAATAGCATAAAAGTAAATAGGCAAAACTGCATATGTACAAATGCTGTATTATTAGCCTAAAGAGGCTTTTTGATAGGCATTTACTTATTTGTTTTATTTTTAAAGATATTATCTGTGGCACTCTGTGGATTGATTATCCCCCTCAATTAAACACTGACATTCTTGATCGAAAGAATTCCTTCTCGTGCACAAGGTATATGTGCACCAGCGTCGTACAACCCATGTGGATGGCACGTCTCACGGAGCCATAGTTACCATAAAGGTAATGTTAGGTACTGGAAACTACAATAAAAAGACTGAAAAACGGGCATGAAAGGGTTCACTTTAGCATCGCAGGCAGCTTACGCTCCAGTCACCCACTTATCCATAGGCCAAAGCAGACCCTTTGTCTTTTGTCACTCTTGTATTTGTCTGTCATTCAGCTCCAGACATACAGATATTTTTAGGAGCTGATATTTATCCCGACTTGCTCTGGATTAGATTTGGGAGCATAGGTCTTTCTGGTATTTTTGCAATTTGCTAGTTCTGGCCTGAATAGATGTGGAGGGTGGTTGTTCTTGTAGCCTTTCCTAAAATTAAAAACTGAGCAAAAGTGTGTAAACTTAAGAAAAATGTATCACAAATCAGCTTCTCTGCACCCAGAAGGTTCGTACTGTTTGGTTATTGAAGCCACTTGGGTAGCTGCATTGCTGAATCCCCAAATCAAATCACTGGCCTGATTTGGAACTGAACCTTTCCTCCTCAGCTGCCAATTCCAGAGTGTAAATGGCACGAGACCACTTTAGGAGAGATTGCTTCAAAAAGGAAAACCTAAGTTGTCCTCTAATTTTTCATCATAGGTTGGAATTTATTTAGTCAGTTTCATGTTACATTAAACTCTTTTTAGGAGATAGATTTTTACAATAAAAGATAATTTATATGCATTTAAAAATGTTTAGTTGTAAAATTTACTCCTATATTATTATAAAAGCTGTGAAAAAGTCTTGTAGGTTTTTTGTTGTTTGTTTTTGTTTTGAAAAAAATCATTCAGAAGGCTTGGGAAATAAGCTTTTTTTTTTTTTGCCATTAAGAGGTGGACATGACTTTATTTACTGTTTCCTTTTTTCTTGCTCTTCTGATTACCACTTCAAAATTTGATGCTAGAGAATTTCTTCTTTTCTAATAAAAGGTTGTATGTGCATTTGCAGCTTTTTTGCTTCATGATTAAAGAGGGAAGACTAAATTATGTCTTTAGGAAGACCTGTAAATCTAAGTAAATAAACTTCTGTGCAATGACATGGACCAGCGACAGCAGCAGAACTCAATCTCATGACTATTCCAGTATCTCGTAGCATCCGCAGTGGATGCAGTGCAATTCGTAACGCATAGTGCACTGCAAATGCACTAAAAACTAAGTGTGCTGCAGCAGTTTTCAGGTGCATTTTACTCTGCTGGATACATAAATAGCCACTGAAATACCTAACTTAATATATGCTTAGATCAGCAATGTAAATTATTAATGCCCCAAAACATTGCCGTGGTTTTCATCATTTAGATTATTTTAAAGTTTAGTTAAATGAAATATATTAAAATGTATTTAAAACTTTAATGCAACAAAATGTATTTTGTTAAAGATATGAAAAGTGAAGGCTATTTTTTAAGTATTTATTAGAACCTGCTTGTTAAAAGCTTATTTTTAAAGTTTGGAAAGGTTGATATACTGTAAAAGTATCTATATAGCCAAGATATTTTTTTTTTTTTTTTTTTTTTTTCCTTTGAATGACCCCAGACCTTGCCAAGAAATACATTTGGAACTGATTTGTTTACAGAACTGCCAGGAATTTAATAAATCAGGAAAATCCATAGTGGAGCTCTCATTGGGTTGAAAGTGATGTGTTGCAAGAAAAATCTTAACAATGTAAAAAGCAGGGTCGTGGGACTGCAAGTTCTGTCTGCTGCACTCCTGTTTTGCTGAGCTTAAGTAGTTCATGGGAATGCATCTGAAACAAAATGAGCTTTCTCTTAACGTTTTGATGCTTCTCGTCCATGAAAGTGACTTATTGTGTCTGGTAGGGTGGAAAAGCAAGTTTGCAGGATCTTTGTTTGGAAATGTAAAATGAGCTCATTTAGATAGATGCTTGGGCAAAAAAACACAGCTTTGTTTTACTCCTTCAAGCTAACAACAAGAATTTCATTTTTTCCTTTTTAATATTTTCTGTCTGTTGAACTTTCTTTGGATTATTTAGTGTAGCATGGCATGGTGCAATGGTTAAATATAACAGCCTATTTCTGTTCAAAAGTCTGTTACAGTGGAAGTTTATTAATCCCAGCCCTTAAGGAATATATTGTCCCTAGGATGTGTGAAGACACATATGGCTGTAGTGTGCTTGTATATACAATCTTGTCTTCAGATACGATATATGGGATTTCATTAAGAAGGAATATTTGGAAAAACTTGGAGGATTTGGGGGGGTTGGGGTTTTTTGGTTCTTTTTTTGGGGGGGAGGGGGAGGTCATGTCCAAAATGATTTTGTTCACTTTCCAACCCCTTTTGAACAGCAAAATGGAAATTGGTATTCAAAACCATTTCAAGATAAGGAAGAGTCTTGTGCTTTTGAAGCACACATACGGGGACTGAGATGCTTATGCAGTTACCACTCTGCAAGTTTGCATGTGAAGGCTGGGAGTTGAGGGAGGTGAAGAGCAGTTATTAGTCACCAGAGAGCGTTAGCTGAAATCTCAGGATGGCTGTTGTGGGGGTCTGTCAGAGGTTTTCTTGCTGGGGTGAAATGAAATCAACCACTGTAAAACTTGAAAAAGCATTGGAGTTATTTAAAAATCAAAGTAACTCAGTTACGCAGATATAGGCTGGAAGGAAAGATGTGGGCATGGAATTGATGTGAGTTGGGGGTGTCGTGAGGAGAGTCACTTATGACTAGACACATTGAGAAGGAGTTTGCAGAGCTTTGTGCCTATTTTCATTCAGCCAAGTGACAGATATAGATCTGACTAGCAGAAATGTTTACTTCACTCTTAACAGAGAAGTTTAAAGAACTAGAAGGTGACTGTGGTGGTTGCGTTTGCTCTGAATCGAGTAAAACAGAGCTGTCGCCTGCACTCATGAGATGAGACAACCAAAGCAACACTTGTCTGATGGCAGCTCTGTGCACGCATATGCCTGTGAATGCATGCACCAAGCCATACTTCATTTTTAACTCCACTGTTTTCACTTTTCTATCTTCTGAATGCTCATAGCCTAGAAACAGCCTTTCTTTGAAAGGAAAGCTTGGAATCTGCAGAATCGGAGGACACCAGCTGTCCTTACTCAGCAGTGTTTCTTACTTGGCTTATGTACATGAATTATGGGCTTTACAAAGTTACATACAGAATATTTTAATCAAATATACAGTAAGTCAGTGAATTACGCTATTCTGCAGGTCAAGTTAGGACATTACTGAAGTTCTGGTGGCAAATTGTGATGGGTAAAGATGGTTCTGTGTTTTTTCGGAGAGCTAGAAAAAAAAATGCTTCTAGAATAGAGAAAGATCTTATTTTCTGCCTCCTTGCCTTTGCATTCAAAAATCTACAAGTATACAATGTTATTAGCGTAGTCTTAGCATGAAAAGTGACTGTTCAAAAATATCCCGTCTGATTTTCTTTTGAGGAGAAGCATACTTTTGTATGCTATTGATTTAGTCTTCTTACATTTGTCGTGCTACCATAATTAACAAGAGAAACAGAAATACATTTTAGTAACATCACCATAATTTTGCCTCTCAGTTCTAGGCTGTTGTGTTTGTACAGTGCTCAGGAAGACTTAACTCTTAAATAGTTAACAGAAGGAGCTCAATGTCATGTTCAGAACCTCAGCTGAAGACATCAGGAGCAAGAAACAAAGCACAGTTATTGCAACAAGCTCACACAGCGAGCAGTTAGATCCACAGAATATTTAAATACAATGAAAACATAGGGTTGAAAATGACATTCTTCAGAGTGTCACTTCCAATTACTTGTTTCATGGAGCTAGGACTAAGATTGCATTGAATGGGTTGCTGTGTGGTTGCTTTTCCTTCAGTATAATTTGGGGTTAGTAACTGCTTTGCTTTGCAAAGCAAAGCTTTTTTTGACTGGATGAGCTGACTCTAAAGAAAATGTGTGTGAACTGCTACACTGGAGGATGAGATTAGAGCCTGTCCCTGGAGAAGTGAGGAACAATTTTGGCCTAAAATACAGTTTTAAACTCAGTGGTACCAGGCACTGTGTCTGTGTCTTCTGCAGTTTTCCTGTAGCTTCCAGAAAAGTAGCAGTCCAACAACATAGTGTTTTGTTAAACAAAGAAGGTAGGTCTTCCTCAAACACAAACTTGGTGCTATCAAAACCAATGTTTTAAATGAGATAGCCATGTATTCCATGGAACTATAATGTCATTCATATATTCCATTCCACCTTGTTCTTAAGGGCTTTTGGCTGCTGAAATTGCCCTGGAGACAGTTCCTCACCTGTTTGTATGAACAGAGTTATTTGTGAGGGGGTGTGGGGGCGTATGTGTAGGCATGTAGGGAGGAGATGTACACAGTGTGCACATATGAAATAATTTCCCTTTTTCCTCCAAGAGTAAACAGTTTGGAAAAACAATGGGATCCTATGACTATCAGAAAACCTGTTTCCTTATGCAGTGAGTCACCTACCAAAGAACCGGGGTGTTTATCTAAAACTGAGTCCTTATCTGAAAAAATACATAGTAATCAGTGCACAGAGGTGTAAAGGTAGTTAAACTATTTGTGAGTGTCTCTCTCTTCTACATCATAAAGACTTTTAAAAGAATTTAAGGTGATCATGTTAAAGTGATTTATGTTTGTTACCAGCATATGCACCAGGTGTGAATAATATCTTCTGTAATTATATCAATATAATGGTTGTCTTAATCTAAATAGCTGAAAACTACTTGGAATTCCACCGTTAACCACATTGGAGAAAAGATTATTCCTTTAATAATATAATAATACTTAATAATCTTATTTCGGTTGCAGTTCTGTTTTTCATTTATTTTTGCTAGGCATTTAGTATTGTCCAAGGCAGACATACAATGTCTGAATCAAAGTCATTTTTAAGATGTTCTTCTTTAGCAACATGTATTTCTTCTTATAGCAGATTATGATTAAAAATAAGTGTTTTCTGCTGGTAAAAATGATCTACATTCTGTATGTTTGCATATGAAATATATTATTGTGAGTGTTCCCTACCCCGAAATGTCCAAAATGCCTTTTTTTCTAACCTTAAGCAAAACCAGATCAGAAATAAATAATGACTTTCTTCTCTTTTAATAGGTTTTAGAAAAATAAGTCTGGATGATCTACGAAAGGCGTACATTGTGAAAGATGTGCAACAATATATTCTACATCGTTTAGATCAGGAAGAAGCACTGAGACAACATCTCACAAAAGAAACTGCAGAAATGCTGAATCAGCTTCACATCAAAAGCAGTGGTTGCTTTTTGTATCTGGAACGTGTCCTGGATGGAGTTGTGGAGAATTTTATTATGTTACGAGAGATCCGTGATATTCCGGGAACGTTAAATGGACTATACCTTTGGCTCTGTCAGAGACTTTTTGTGAGAAAACAATTTGCAAAGGTCCAGCCTATTCTTAATGTAATTCTTGCAGCCTGTAGGCCATTAACCACAACAGAATTGTATCATGCAGTGTGGACCAAAAATATGACATTGACTATGGAAGATTTTCAACGCAAATTGGATGTCCTGTCAAAAGTCCTTGTTGATGGACTTGGAAATACAAAAATCTTGTTTCATTACAGTTTTGCAGAATGGTTGCTAGATGTAAAGCACTGTACACAGAAATACTTGTGCAATGCAGCAGAGGGACACAGAATGTTGGCCATGAGTTACACCTGCCGAGCAAAGGATTTAACACCATTAGAAGCTCAAGAATTTGCGTTGCATCTAATTAATTCAAATTTACAGTTAGAGACTTCAGAGCTGGCTTTATGGATGATATGGAACGGCACGCCTGTCAAAGACTCCCTGTCAACCTTGATTCCTAAAGAACAAGAAGTACTACAGCTCCTGGTAAAAGCTGGTGCTCATGTCAACAGTGAAGACGACCGCACGTCTTGCATTGTGCGGCAGGCTCTGGAAAGAGAAGATTCCATTCGCACCTTGTTAGACAACGGGGCATCAGTCAACCAGTGCGACTCAAACGGGAGAACGCTCCTAGCCAACGCAGCGTACAGCGGCAACCTCGATGTTGTTAACTTGCTGGTTTCGAGGGGAGCGGATTTAGAGCTAGAAGATACTCATGGGCAAACAGCACTTACCCTAGCTGCGCGGCAGGGGCACACCAAGGTTGTGAATTGCTTGATTGGATGTGGGGCTAATGTTAATCACACTGATCATGATGGCTGGACAGCACTACGATCTGCAGCGTGGGGTGGGCACACCGAGGTGGTTTCTGCACTCCTCTATGCTGGAGTCAAAGTGGACTGTGCAGATGCTGATAGTCGAACAGCGCTGAGAGCAGCAGCCTGGGGAGGACATGAAGATATTGTGCTGAATCTGCTTCAACATGGTGCTGAAGTTAATAAAGCTGATAACGAGGGCAGAACAGCTTTGATTGCAGCAGCATACATGGGGCACAAGGAGATCGTGGAGCACCTGCTGGACCATGGTGCAGAGGTGAACCACGAGGATGTGGATGGAAGGACTGCGCTGTCTGTTGCTGCGCTTTGTGTACCAGCTAGCAAGGGACATGCTTCAGTGGTTAGTCTTCTAATTGACCGTGGTGCTGAGGTCGACCATTGCGATAAAGACGGCATGACTCCGCTGCTGGTAGCTGCTTATGAAGGACACGTAGATGTTGTTGATCTGCTTCTGGAAGGAGGAGCAGATGTTGACCACACAGATAACAATGGTCGTACACCACTTCTGGCAGCAGCCTCCATGGGCCACGCTTCAGTTGTAAATACTCTTTTATTTTGGGGTGCAGCTGTTGATAGCATTGACAGTGAAGGGAGAACAGTTCTGAGCATTGCCTCTGCACAAGGCAATGTTGAAGTAGTACGGACTCTGCTGGACAGGGGGCTAGATGAAAATCATAGAGATGATGCAGGCTGGACACCTTTGCATATGGCAGCTTTTGAAGGTCACAGGTTGATATGTGAAGCTCTTATAGAACAAGGTGCTAGAACAAATGAAATTGATAATGATGGACGTATACCTTTCATATTAGCTGCACAAGAAGGTCACTATGATTGCGTGCAGATATTACTGGAAAATAAATCCAACATTGATCAGAGAGGCTATGATGGGAGAAATGCTCTCCGGGTTGCTGCTTTAGAAGGTCACAGAGATATAGTTGAACTACTGCTCAGCCATGGAGCAGATGTAAACTACAAAGATGCTGATGGCCGACCAACACTTTATATTTTAGCTTTAGAAAACCAGCTTACAATGGCTGAGTATTTTTTAGAAAATGGTGCAAACGTAGAAGCAAGTGATGCTGAAGGAAGAACAGCACTCCATGTTTCCTGCTGGCAGGGCCATTTGGAGATGGTGCAGGTGCTGATAACATACCATGCTGACGTGAATGCTGCAGATAACGAGAAGAGGTCTGCTTTGCAGTCTGCTGCATGGCAAGGTCATGTGAAGGTAGTGCAGCTTCTAATTGAGCATGGAGCTCTGGTTGATCATACATGTAACCAAGGTGCTACTGGACTTTGCATTGCAGCCCAAGAAGGGCACATCGATGTTGTCCAAATATTACTTGAGCATGGTGCTGATCCAAATCATGCAGACCAGTTTGGGCGCACTGCTATGCGTGTTGCAGCTAAAAATGGACATTCTCAGATTATTAAATTACTGGAAAAATATGGTGCATCTACTCTGAATGGCTGTACTCCATCTCCAGTCCACACAATGGAGCAAAAACCCTTACAGTCAGTCTCTTCGAAAATGCAGTCATTAACAATGAAGTCAAATAGTTCAGGGAGTACTGGCGGAGATATGCAACCTAGCATGCGTGGCTTATCTAATGGGCCTGCTCATGCATTCAGTTCTCCTTCAGAGTCGCCCGATTCCACAGTTGACCGTCAGAAGTCATCTTTGTCAAATAACTCCCTGAAAAGTTCCAAAAATTCTTCTCTCCGTACCACGTCATCAACCGCAACTGCTCAGACTGTGCCCATTGATAGTTTCCACAGCCTCTCCTTTACAGAACAAATACAGCAGCATTCCCTGCCACGCAGCAGAAGTAGGCAGTCTATTGTTTCTCCTTCTTCCACAACTCATTCCCTAAGTCAAAATCATAATTCACCAAGTAGTGAATTTGAATGGAGCCAAGTGAAACCTAGTTTGAAATCAACTAAAGCTAACAAAGGGGGGAAAACGGACAATTCCAGCAAGTCTGGCTCAGCTGGAAAAAAAATAAAGCAAAGTAGTTCCTCCCAACCAAAAGTGTTAGAGTATGAAATGACTCAGTTTGATAAACGAGTACCTATTGCCAAATCTGGGACAAGTGTGCCACTCAAGTCAATGCCGGCAGAGTCACAGTGCAAAATTTTGGTCCCACCAGCTCAGCAAGAAATTGGTCGATCTCAGCAGCAGTTCCTAATTCACCAACAGAGTGGGGAACAGAAGAAGAGGAATGGAATTATGACAAATCCCAATTATCATCTTCAAAGCAATCAGGTTTTTCTTGGTAGGGTTTCTGTCCCACGAACAGTGCAGGATAGAGGGCATCAGGAGGTCCTGGAAGGCTTCCCTCCCGCAGAGACAGAACTCAGCCTTAAGCAAGCCTTAAAACTTCAGATTGAAGGTAGTGACCCAAGTTTCAACTACAAGAAAGAAACACCATTATAAAAGGTAATCTGTCCAGTCAAAAAGGAATAAAATGTGTGTGTTTCATCACGTGCATTTTAAATAAGCTGGAAATACATTTCATTATAGTTTAGCATCGTAATTGCTTTCTTAATGAAAACCATGATGAGTGTTTGTTTTGTTGTAATTTAATAGCATCAACCCTGGAAGAATTGGTTCATTGACATATTTTCTGTTGAATTCTGGTTGCTCAAATCTTGCCTCGCTGTCTTTGATACATTACTGAATAAAATAGTAAGTTTCGTGTAGCATTGATCTGGAATTTTCTTTTCCAATATAAGAATAGCTGGGCATGTTAATATGTGGTATTTTCAGATATAGTCATTACTTCATGGAGTTCCACCTATATTGAGTAACTAATTGTATTTACAAAGATGTTTTTCAGGAAGCTTATGAAGATTCTTGAAAGTTACGGGCAACAAATTTACTTCTGTGAATTTAGATTTTGAATATGATATTTCAAATTTATCTACAAATTTGAAAGTTTAAATGCTACCCTAAAGCTTTCATTTTATATTTCTGTTACTGTGAAGTAACCTTCTACAAAAAAGATGGCATTCCTCATAACAAGATGCGAATCTGCTTTCAATTTTCTCACCATTCTGCACTTCTGAAGTATGAGCTAAAAATCAATGGAGTTTCACACTTTCTCTCCCATACTGAATTTTATGCTGAAAAAGAAATGTTGTGTAGCTTTTTCAAGTGTAAATTGTCAGTAAGGAAGTCAGCTAAAACAGAACTATTTTTTTGCCTCATCCTGGTGAAGTTCATCTTTTTTAGGGTATTTGGAATTTATTAATAATTAATATTTTCAATTTGAATTTCAAAGAAGCAGCATCTTTATGAAATGTATGCAGCTTTCATTGCTTATTTGCTTATTTCTGAAAACATACTTTCTGTTTGTGTAAACCCTGCATTTTTACAGACCAGACAGCTGCTCCTTAGAACCAGAATGTTCTTGGTAGCTGACTCAGTTCTCCTGCAGGTCATCAAAGACTGCAGGTTTCCTGGACAATTGCAGATGGTACAGAATCCACAAATGGCTGTACTGTGCAAATATTAGTGTTATTTACCAAAGGGTCAGATGAGCTGTGAGGCAGACAAAAGTGAAGAGGCAGAACTACAGGAGCAGAGAGAGAGAGAAGAGTAAGCACGTGTGAGAAGGGATGGGCCCTAAATCTTAGTAAAAGGCAAAATGACTTTAGACTCCTACAGTTCTACATTATGGCCAAAACAGGATTTAAATGTTTGTACTTTTTTTCCTGCCTCCATACCTGCGCCTGATGTTCAGTGCTAGCTTTCACGTTTGTTGTATATAATTCTGACCTAAAATGTATTGATTCAACTTGACCTGTCTAGTTGAATCTGACTAGTTTTGATTAATTTTTCATCTGTGTAAATTTTAAAACATAGAGAAGGCATGGAAAAAATTTTAACACTCCACATAAGATTTTAAAACTCAAGTTGGGCTTTGCATTATCAGGAACATATAGTGCTTTTCAAAAGGCAGGGTTGTTCCTCTGTGAAGTACTTATTTATGCATGAATCATATGAGGTGATGGATAACTATATTTTTTCTTTTGCTGTTTCTCTAATGTTTTCACGTAGCTTAATTTTAAATACAGAAGTTTGAAACAATTTTGTGTGCACTATTAACAGCTTGGTGCAGACTGTAATTTACCTCCTCTTTTGCCAAGTCTCGAGCACAAAAGGAGTAATTTCCCTGACCAGTGAGTGTATTAGTCACCTGTGCAGAATCGCATCAGAAATACTCTGCCAGAACAGCTTCCCTTCCCTGACTGCCTCTTCTAAGCTGTATTCAGAAGGCTTTCTTGCTGCAGGGACCCTGTAGCTGCTTTGGATGGTAGCAAGCACAGGAAATCCATCATGTGACTTGAGTTAGACAGGAAATGCTTTTTGTCATCGGTATGTTGTTGTGTGCTTTTAAATTTAATTAGAAATTATATAGCTGTCTTGCTGACAGCACTACATGTATTACAGAATATTTCAAAACTTCATGTTTTTGTTTTGTACTTCTAGGTCAGTTCCATGATGCCATGAACAGAAGCGCTTCTGCTTGGAATGATTTATCAGCTGGCTGGGATGAAAGCATTGATGAAAGCACTGATGAATGCTTGTTTAGTCCTCCTAGAAATTCAAGAATGTGATTACTACAGTACAGTTACCTTAATTACTGTAACGTGCCTACATTTTCAGGCTGCCTTCTCCGTATTGCCCTCTGTGCTTCAAAAATTTATTTTGCGTACTTTGTATTTAATACACAGAATGAGCACTTTTTTAATTGCAGAAAGCTACATGCGGTATTTCCCTGACAGCAGCTGAAAATTGTAAGAACGAGGAATTCCTGATTTCCTCTTCTAGAACGCTTGGCAGAGGTGCATGTGCCACAGTGGACTTTATACGAAAAGGCAGTGTTTTTTGTATTTATTTTCCTGTGGCTAAAGAAAAAAAAGCAGACAGTTTGTCACACTTGCATTGATGTAATGTATGGTCAGTCTTTCCTGTGTACTTCAAAATGTTCTCTCGAAATACAAATCTTGTAGCAGTATTTTATAAATACTGTATTTGTGTGTTCTGTCTATGTAATAGCTGGTCAGTGGTAGCAAAGGGGTTGGACTGTAGTCATCTGCAGGATCTTTGGGATTTTTAAGAAACAAAATCCAGTATCTGGTACTACAGCACCAAATCTGGATGGCATTCTGTGACCACTGAAAGTGATAGGCAAATTTGGTCTTGGACACCTGATCTTGAATAGCCTCAGTTATTGTTATGGTAATGAGGTAACTGAATATGGGTATTTCTTAGGTGCTAAAGTAAAAGGTCTGATCCTGCTTTCATGTATGCCTGTATACATTAGAAACACCTCTTTTATTTTTCCAAGGTAGAGGACTGTATTGAGAATGTGTCAGTAAAACCAACCGCGGAAAATACAGAAGCTTTGTTAGGCTGAGAGAATATACAGTGAGAGTATAATGGAGAAAGAAAAGGTTAGTAATACCATTGTCTGTGGAGAACAAAGATTACTGAGTTAGCCCTGTTCTGAGACAATAACTCTTTAAAGCACAAACTTGTATGAATGTGGTTACTGCTTCTGGTGGCTTAGGTAGTGCCTGTGTGTGTATCTGTACCTGGAGCATGGTTGGTCAGCAGCCTGGGCAGTCCAACTACAGGTAAAGGAAAACTGATTCCCCACTCTTACAGCAGAAAAAGATTACGTATATAAAGGAGAGCAAAATCAAGACCATTGTTGTGAAAGTGAACAGTATGAATTTTTCCTTTGAATGTGCATACCTTACTTGCACAGCTCTGAGTGATAGAATTAAACAAGTGATTATTTTCTCCTAAAAATGCAAGCTATATTCTACTATTCACCATTACACAGCCTTGCTCTTTAGAAAATAAGCCTATTTTTATATGCGAGTATTTCTTCTAAAGGCTTGAGGTTCATCTTTTTCATACTCCAATTCTGATCATTCCACAAATAAGATGATAGAAAGCTGAGGTTATTTTTCGTAGAGGATTAATTAGATGTGTGGCTATCCTTAAACTTTGATAAATGGCCCCTGGATGTATATGTAGTGCATATTCTGAGGCACTAAAGGGCTCGGTGTCTTATTATCATAACATTTTCTTGTCATCAGAACATTTTTTGAAGTGTTGGTTATTTCTGTTGTTGGTGGTGTTTTGTTTTTTTTATATCTTGCACCTCCATTCTTACTCACTTGTTACTAAATGTAAAAAGAATCTTTTATAGTCAGGCATTCAGTGCATAGTAAGATTAAATGTTAAAAGTTGACACACAGCAATATTGATTATTCTGAATGTTTCGTGTATCGAATTCTTGTCCCTGTGGGACAATTATAAAATAAACATGACAGAAGTCTTGCAAAACAGCCTTAAGAGGGTTAGTGGCTCAGTAAAGAGAGAGTACCAAAATGTTCTCAGCAAACTTGTTCCGAACCTCAAGTACAGTACATTTGCAATGCTGTGCAAGAATAAAACTTTTTCTTAGTTGTTAGATGTATGTTTTGTTCTGTAGAAAGGGATCCCTGAATGCTGACGTTTTTCTACTGACCTTGACTGTCATTGGGATTATATTTATTTAATTTTATTGTGTTATTATTGCACCTTGTGGACAGAGGACGTAAAAATATGGCCAGTTTCACAAGGGGCCACTGTTTATTGATAGCCTGATGGGGTTTTGTGTGAATAATATTTACATTCGAAACAGCTGGTGGGGAAACCCTATATCCAAATCAGCAGAAAGTAGACCTGTTGAAAATGTTTTCAGAATGAAAATAACAATTCTTACAGATTTTTAACATCACTTTGGAACAGAGCATGAATCGCTTTAAAACATCTACTTTCTCAGAAGGTCTGTGTAATTCCACATTGCTGTCATGTGTGATTTCTAATCTCATCGTTTGTGAGGTTTCTGCGTACAAAGGCAAGTCGCTGTTCCCCCGTTGTCCTCTCTGTTCTGCTCTGCTCTGTTACATCTGTACAATCAGGCGGAGGGGAATGGAGTTGCATAGCTGTGACTCAGCACGGTTTCTTCTGGCAATGTAACGGGTCTCCCAACCCAAAAAGCCTGAATAAAACATGAATCCTCCTTCTCTTCATCACATTTCACTGGTCCTTCCAAGGTCATCTCCACAAGACATCTAAAACTGACATCTGATGGAAAAGCTAGGGAAAAGACTGTTTTCTGGACACTGATATCAATACTGTATGCATGTGGAAAAACTCTTCAAAAGAGAAATGCATTAAGAGATATAGAGGCACAATGATGCATTTTTGTCTTCTCTGTGATCAGTATTGAAAACATTACCATTTATTTAAAAATAAAAAGGTATTTTCCCTCCTCAGTTACTCTGCTATGCAAACGTCTGTAATGCTTAATATTCCCCATCTGAACTTCTCAGTTAACTTGGTTTGCAGATAGACTGTTTTTTCCTGGAGTGGGTTGTAAATAGCCTTTAATGTACATTGAATGAATTTCACATTGTAAAATTTTTATTTTATTCCTTGTATTATATTAAGCGAAAATCCCTGTGTATATGAAAGTGCATAATAAATATATTTGCTTTTCAGCATACATCTAACTGTTTTAATTTTACTACCTCGTTTCCTGGGACACCTCAAGAAAAGGTTATTAAACTTGATTAACATTTGTATAGTACTTAAAGAAACACAATGTATACATCAGGCAGTCTGGGCTAGTGAAACTCAGACCCAAACATTAATTCCTACAACCCTGTTTATGACTCAACTGACCTTTCTTTTTTCCACGTTAAAAGTGAGCCAACCCTGAATATTTGCAGCAGAAAAATCACTGCTTGTTCTCTGGGTTAAAATGACAATTTATACCAGCTATAGCAGGAGGGCCAATAAATTAAATAGTTCAGTTGCTTTTAGTTCTTCACCACTTGAACGGTATTTGTTCATCATCTCTTTGCTCAGTGTTTCTCTGTACTATTTCAGTTTAAGCAAAAGCTTCCTTCCTAGCAGTGCCTACTCATTTTTCCTGAACTTGTTACTAAAAAGTAGTAGCAATAGTAGGAGAAGGGAGAAGTTTTCTAGTCGTTGGAATAATCTCATTTGCCCCTATGATCTTGTCTTACTTCAGATTGTATACTGATGGTGATTTCCCTGCAGAGTTTTGAGTGTGGAGGAAGAGTTTGGCTGTGCCTTCTGCCAGCGATGGTTCAGCTTTACCTCCGAGTATGCTGGTTCACACTGACTGCAGCTGCTGGTGCTCGTGGGTAGGCTGGCTTGTAAGTTAGGAGAGTGACAAACAAAATTGTTGGTAACAATTCACTCGTGTTTTCTGTACAGTATTTCTGTGGTTTCCCACAGTAACTGTTGACACACTTCTGTTAAGTTCTTTATGTCTAAATAACAAAGTATGAGATGTGTTCGTTCAGTGCCTCTTTTTCATGGAGTCTCAGAGACGTATTTTCACTGAATGAATATTCGTTACATTTCAGAGAGATTTTCTTCAGATAATCTCTGTAATAATATGTAAATATAATTAGCACCTGTTTTAATTCCAAATTCTTTTTAATTCTAATTCTATGGAATATAAACAATCAGGTTGAAAAATTCTTCAAATCTTCTGTGAGATCTTTGTAACAGTTTGGCTTGTGTATTACATGTATGTTCCAAAAGAAAGCTGGGACTAGTTGGCACAGTGAGCAAGGGCAAAGCTTTGCAGTTGGGGGCCCTTTGAGAGACAGCAATGAGAATTTGGCATTGATCTAAATCCTAACCATTGTATGCTACAAAGAGTCACAGTAATAGGGTATGGGACTGAGAAATCTACTTGGCAAATCATTTCATTAAAGAAGTCTCCAAAGTTATATGTAGTTACTATAAACAAATTGACCTTTATGATGAAAATTTAATTTACTGGTGTTCCCAAAAGACCTGAAGTTCTCACTTTTATTCTTATAAAATATTAAGTTTTATTAGACCAGCCAAGTCACAGAACTGCAATTACAGGTGGATTTTAAGCTAGAGAAAAACAACTTCTAACAGACTGCTGGATATAATTTGGTGTCTCCAGGAATTTAGTTTGTAGTCTATAACCCTTTCTGATGGATTAAGAACACAGTAAAGGATTTTGTGTTTTGGTTTGGAACCTTTGTTTCTTCTCTGTGCCTCATCAGGTCATCTGTGACTCCCCAGTCTGTTCTGTATTTGCCTTTTGGGGCTTGTCCAGCGATGGCGTAGGGGAATGCCAGAGCTACAGTAGCTTTCAGCCATATCTCACGTATACACTTGAAAAATGGAGGTGGAGAGGACGAGGATGATGCAGGAAATGGCTACGCAAGATAGAGCTAATCAGAATTTTTTCTAAAGGAAAAGTAATTGCCACTTTTTAGAATCTGGAAGGTTTCATCAAGTTATCTCTGGTTTAACAGTTCCTTTCAGTTGAAGCGCAGTTGCAGGCTTTACGTCCGAGTCCCTGAAAGCCCACTGGCAGAAGGGTGCTGGATCTGTAGCCAGCGGGCAGGCTGAAGGAGAAGTGGACCCAGAGGGTGCATCAGGTAGATGTGCATTTCCAGTAAGAGTCGCTACAGCGTTGCTAAAGGACCATTCAGAAAACCATCTGCTGTTTCAGGGAGGGCGTGAGAATGTCTTTCTCATGAGAACCTTTTTGAAGAAAATGGTTTTATAAAGAAGCAGTATGCACTTGGTTGACTAGCCTGTTTGTGGGGACTAAAATCTTCAGCTTCCAAGTCTACACCTGTGTTCACAATTGGTCTTAGGGCATGACAGGCTGCTACAGAGGTTCTGCAGTTTTCCTTGCTGTTGGCCTATGCTAAGTAGGCGAGGAAGCCCTTGGTTCAGTCTGTTTGCTATCCCTGCGTTTTTTCAAATGGTGATAGTTCACAGAGTTAAGATGAGAAGTCTGACTGGCATAATGTGGGCAAGCTGCAGCCCCATCAACAGCAGTTTTCAAACTGGTCTGCAAAACCCTCCTGATTTGTGAATGAATTTTAGTGCTCCATAAAAAGGTGACAAAAAAACAAAAACAAACAAACAAAAAAACAGTAAAGAAGACTTGAACTCATAAGGGGGCCTGCCTTAGACATTTGCAAATCAAAAAGTCTAAAAACCACAACTCTGAAGTCTCAACTAAATAAAGTAATGCGTTTAAGGCTAGAAATTTTTGATTCACCGGTTGCTTTGGAAGCAAACAATGACATTTGCTGTCCTGGGCACCTATTGCAGCTTCTCCAGTTAAAGCCTGGTAGTTGAATTATGATTAGATGTAAAGATTATGATTGGATTTAACGGTACAGTTGTATTTCTAATGAAGTTTTGTTCTTTGTAGACCTAGGGCAGATTGTAGACACTTTCTGTTGGGGAATAGCGCCTGCATATAGGGCAATGTATTTTTCCACATGCAAAGCTAGTACTCTTAAACAAGAAGAAAGCATATCACAGAGAAGTGGTGGTAAAAGTAGCTGGTGAGGGTTGTAACTCAAGGGCCATATTGTTAAAGACTTTCTATTTTTTTAATTGCCAGAAGGCTGATGATAATGTATACTGCCAGATTGATACTGAGAAGGCAAACTATTTTATTTGGAACTCTCAAAGTGGGCAGGAGGTTTTTTGGAGAATCCTTTGGAAGATGCTTGGTGCATTTA
>VXAA01004792.1:395046-407719 GCA_013399115.1 Anseranas semipalmata | reverse complement strand
GAAACCTTTTGAAGATGCTTGGTTCATTTTCCAAAAAAAAAAAAAAAAAAAAAAACACCCTCAATTCCCAATGACATTACAGCTTTCTTGATGAAGCTGGTCCTCTGAAAACAGCAAGATTCCAGAGGAGAGAGTTTGGGGGACAAAACAGAATAAGCTGTTGGTTTTGTTTGTTTGTTTGTTTTTATCTTTTTTGATGTATCTTGATTTCAGTCTGCATCTCCTAGGGAGAAAGAGAATTTACAAAAATATTTTTCAGGTAAGTCATAAAGTTTTTTTGCTTTCCATTATGAGTCCAGGCCATTAGCGCGGCTGTTGTGTACTTGCTATGTCCTGGCAAATGTTAAGCAACCTCATAGGGAGACTATTTAAAATTCAAAGCTTTATTCATAGGTCATAAAGACAGGGTGGACCTTTTTTATGATTTATTCTGTCTTCTTTCATTATGCCAGCCATTCAATGTGCTGTTTTCTTTTCCCCAAGTACAGAACAGTCCAGTCTTATTCAGCAGTATATCTGGACAAAATGCTATGCTGCAGTGCTTGAGATTGCTTTAATAAGACTAATGTCATAATTACATTAGTGCTTTCCTATATTGCTCTTCTATAAGGTATTACCTTTCACCAGTTAACCTCAAAACACTTTGCAGAAAAGGCAAGAGCAGTATTGAGATAAAGAAATCTTTGCCCACTCAGTCACCAAACAGGACGAAAACAAAGTCAGGAAAAGCCCCTGGGTCTCTCCCAGGCAATTCTGCCGCCTTGAATAACCTGTTGTCTGGCATTAACTCATCTCCTGCTTTTTTTAGTTGCTTTCTTTGCATGTGCAGTATAACCCACTGGAGGCTATCCACGCAGCTGGGTGCAGCCAGCTCGAGCTCTTTGGCCAGCCGTTTGAGCTAGGTCAGGGCTGAGTCAGCTCAGATTTGGAGGCCGATCAGACAGCAGATTTTTATTAGGTTGGGCAGGGTGCTGCATCACTGCGGCTGTGGGACATCTAGGCTGGATCTGGCACATGAGAGAGCTCACTAAGTCATGCTCATTGTGCTACTGCAATCAGATCTTTCCAAAGTCCCTCTTAAACGTCAGGCTTAGCCAGGAACCTGACTGACAGTTGTGGGAAGACCCCAGAGTTTTTTCAGATGTTGTGGGAAGCAATAGTCGGCATGCATCCCAGCCTTCAGGTTTGGTACCGTGTTTTTTTTTTTCTGATGAAATATTCTGAATTGAATTGAAAATAAAGCAGCGTGAGTAAACACTCACCATCTCTGGTTAACTTTTAATGTCTCCCTTGGCCTTGGTTAGCTGTCAGTCTTTTGACAAACTGATGGGTCAGTCTGAAGGCCATCATTTAAAGGTATCCATGGTATTGAGAAACAAGATCTTTTAAGCACACAATATCCCATGAACAGATCTTTTTTTCAGAAGCTTGATAGGACCAACCTGTCTACATGTCCTTCCAGTTGCACTCGTCTGAAAGGTGGGGAGCAGAAAGCACAAGAAGCATTGAAGTGCAAGCTTTGGTTGCATGGGAAAAAAGCAGAGGGAAAGAAAGGTTCATGGCATCTCAGAAGTCTTCAAAACACAATTCACTAATTGCCACATCCAAAACACTTTCTTACTAGAACAAACCTCAAGGTTATTAGTGGGTGAGTAATTAAGAGCAAGAGCCTTCATTTGTCCGCAGAAGGTGTTTGTTGTAGACCAGGGACAGGGCAGAAATGCCTTTGCTCTGGCTCTGTTGCAATGTTTGCCCTGATAACCTACCTGGTAATTCAATCTACTTCTCGTCTGTTGAGATTTCCCAAAAGAGGTCTGAATGAAGTTGTTTTTTAAATGATTCCGCTAATTACTTTTTTTAACGTGTGAAATTAATGAACAAAATAATTCAGGTACCTTCTTAATAACATGGCATAGAGACTCCTTCCTTGAGCAGTTACGCTGATCTCCATAGCAGTACTTCAAGGGCGCACGCAGCTCTCTTCACTTGAGGGAAAGGTGGCAGAATCAGCGCCTGGATTGCTGTTACAGTGCTTTTTGGCTCATGCTGCAGGCATGAAGCCTGTTTTTGTAAAGGGTAAGCCTTCCCCTTGGCCAAGATGTGATGGTGAATTTAAGAAGGGCCATTTCAGGACAAATCAGAGATCCATCCAGCCCAGCAATCTGTCCTTAGCAATGACCAGTACCAGATGTGAAGAGAAGAGTGTAAGAACAGGGTAAACTTTTAATGATTTTTGTCCTGAGTGCTCCCCAGCAATTTGTGGTTTGAGGATTTCCAAATCCCAAGGCAATGTCTTTGTCTATAATATTTTATACGTTGGTCAATATTAACCAAATCAGACAAGCAGAGAAGGAAAAAGAATATTATTTTTAAGAAGTATTTAATATTTGTTCTTTAAGGGTAAGACCACTGAGCAATCAGCCACCTAACACAAGATTTAATCCCTAAGTAGATTTATACCAGACCTCTATGTGTCAAAAATATTGTTTGGTATGGAATAAATGTACAGCAATTCATATTAACATTATACAATACAATGAGTAAAGATTTCTTGAGACAAAAGAAATTCCTCACATCTGCCAAAAACCTGCTTTGCAACAAGCAAGAAAAACATTACACTACCCTGGATCCTTGTAGGGAAGCTAGTAGGTCTTTTAGCATGGGGACAAGACAGCCCCAACAGTGAAAACATCAGTTATTGTATATTTATTACCAGTTAGCAACATGAACAAATTTGAAGATTGATTCTCTGTCTCTTCAACTATTAGTCAAACCTATCAGATGTCAGTAATAAGGAATACACGCTCTTGGAAAATTGATATTTTCAAAATTAAAAGCGTGAGCATAACGGCAAAAAAAAAAAAAAAAACTATAGCACGGCACAAGAAACGGTGCCCCATTCTGGAACTGTGCTGTGTAGGAACATAGAGCTGTTTGTAGCCGAAGAATGGGACGAAAATGTTTTTAGGTAATAGTCCTGTAATTTTAAGCTACAGTCCAGTGTTGCTGGTACACTTGGGAATGTTGGCCATGTGATTGGTGGGGCTGGCAGAAGGAAGAAGCTGGCCCAAACTTAAGCCAGGCTGAGCTGCAGGAGTGCACTCAGTTTCCATCAGCGATTTGAATGTTCCTCTCTGTGTGCATCCCTGCTGTCCGTGGGTTTCTGTAACGTGCTCCTTCCACTGCTCCTTACCGACATCTTGTAAGACCATTAGCCTGCTCCACTCTTACTGGGACACTATCTCAATCCACGAGGTTTTATAAATGCCTAGACCAATCATCAAAGACAAGTGTATCTATATTTTGCAGGTGCCTTATGGTTTGAGCAACACGAGTGAAACTGCAGAGCATGAAAGCTGAGCTGTTTGTCTTAGACATGCAAATCGCACCATGGAAGGAAATGCAGAAACGCTAGGGAGGAGCAGAGGCACCTGCCAGTCCTGCTTGCTTCACTTCCCAGCCAGCAGCTAGCAGAAGCAGTGTGCGATGTCAAGCCTCTGCAGCCTGCATGCCTTTAGCACCAGGTTATATCCAGCAATGGTCCCGGACACGAGGGGGAACACAGGTGCAAGGAGGCACTGCTGGTGTGCTTCTCTTCAGCATGACCGTGCCGCACAACAGTAACTGGGTGAAGAGGAAAATGAATCTGGCATGTTTACTCCCTCCTGCGTTTCCTAAGCTCCCAGCTTGCCAAACCGTATTCCCAGGATCGAGCTCCTATCCTGCAGAAATAATGACTGTCTGTCTTATCAATCTGTTTTCATTTTACTCAGTGATTTTCACAGATTACGTGGACAATGACTAGAAGTTGCCAAGTAGCATCAAGCTGGTTTAAAGTTGATGTTCTCCATGCTCCAAATTCACTCCTTTAGAAATAAGACAGGTTTCCACAACCTAAATAACACCATGGTCAAAGTATTCCTTGGCTTCTCCAAGCTTTCCCTCTCCACCCAAACCCCTATTGGGTGAGCACCATTCCTCACGTGGCAAATCCCTCCCCTCAATCAAACCTGCTCTGTTCTTCATTTAGGCACCCTAATTATGGGGCAAAGTGCTGCTGTGCTTAGAGCTGGACAAGCAGAACATGCTGTCTCTCGCCACAACGGTGAGTACCAACCTCAGGCAACGCATTGGCATTTCCTAGTCCAGAAAACAGTGAGGCAGCAGAACTGATGTTCGTTTTTTTCTTTTTTCTTTTTTTTTCTTTCATAGATGAAGTTTTATCAAATTTTGAATGCTTCAAAGTACAAAAGATTATTAAGCAGGGATGTGGAAAAAAAGCCCCGGTCCTTATGTGGATGTTTATTACTGTCCCAAGCAGTACAGGAGGAAGTGCAGAACACCTTGTTTGAACACCCAGCATCGTGGCGGGCAGCACCAGTTGGCAGTGCAGGCTGAGAACTGCTCGAGAACTGCTGGTATGAGGACATTGTACACCCAGGTGCTGCTGTAGCATTCGGGTAGAAAGTAGACTAGCGTATTGTGACCGCTCCCTTAGGATGTGGACTTTAATCCCTGCTTTCATTAGTCTGAGATTGCACAAGGCTATTTAAGTGGGTTTCTTCTGTTTTGGGGCTGTCTGCCTAAATCCATTGTGCAATGGAGACCAGCAACAGCTTGTTCTGCAGCATGGTCACTGCACCCAGTGCTGCCTGCATCCGCTGGAGCAAAGCAGCTGTCCAGTCGTACGGTCTGTCTGTCTGCAGGCAACTCCTGACACACCTCCTGCACTCCTGGCTGCAGGGAGGGTTAGCTGACTGGAACCAAATTCATTTGTTCAGGGCTATTCAGAGAGCTTGGGTCTGTTTCTCGATACAAAACGCTGTTTATGATGCGGTCAATTCTCTATTAGCTGAGGTTAATGAAAGACTGAGACTCTCCCGGTACACTCCCTCAGCTATTAACACTGCAGGACGTGCACGGGAATGCAGCGAGCAAACATCCACACATCAGCCGGGCGAGTTTGTCAGCCCCGAGGCAGTGCTGGCTCTCCCCGACCTGTGCTGGCTCCTGTGGTGCTCCCGAACACACACGGTGCCCCCAGAGCACTAAGCCCTGCCTCTGCCCCCCGTGGCCTCTCTGCTCCAGCTCAGCATCGCTGCCATGCAAAGGCACTTGGGTGCCTTGGTACCAGCCTGGGGTAGCAAGCCCGTGGGACCTCAGCCGTTTCTGAATACATGACTGCCTGGCACTCCCTCTCCTGACATGGGGCAGAGATCCAGACGCTGGATGAAGGTGCTGCCGGGTGATGTTCCCAAGCTGGCCTTTGAAGCGGCGGAGACCTGTCTGTGCGGCTCCTTGCCTGCGCCAACACGGCCTGTCACACCCGCGCCACCTCCCTGCCCGCCAGCTCCGCTCGTGCCACCAAGCTGCGGGAGCGAGACCTGGCTGCACTGATCTCGGGGTGACGGAGCACCGGGGGGCACCCGGGGCGGCGCCACAACTGCTGAGCCCCCTGCAGACCTGACGGGCCTGGTGTGGAGGGAGGACCTGCTGCCTGCATCTCACACAGGCTTTGTGCCGGGTCCTTCTGTCTCGGCTGCACCCATGTTTCTGTGGTTCACAAGTAAAATTAAGTTTTCAGCCGGAGCGTGTGCTGTGATTAGCATGGTGCCCATCCCCGCTTGCTTTTCGAGTTGGATAGTTATCAGCTTCTTGGCAGAACTTCCCCTCTGTCATTAGGTTGTTTAGAGGAAACCAGAACAATATATCTGCTCATTTTGCGCACCACTTTAATCCTAAAATATCTGCTCAGGCTAAAGTTTACTGCAAGTGAGAATTAGTTTGCTTTAAAGCAGTCCAAATGGAGCATGATTGAAAACTGTGTAGCTAACTGTTAGTACACCAACCAGTCATCGGCTGGCGAGGGGCAAAACATCTTTACCGACGTGGAGCAGGCTGGCTAAAAAGGAAAGCTACTTCACCTAGCAGACTCTCCATGTTGGGTTTAAAAAAAGCAAAACCCAAAGCCCTTTCCTCCCACCAGATTGCATGCCTATCAGAAAGAACAATGCAATAGAATTTGTAAAAATGCAGGCTTCACTCCCAAACATTTCCCCCAGCTTTGTTTTTATTGCTTCAATAGTGCCTTATGAAACATGGGTGTAAAAAGACTCGAAACATGAGTCTGAAAAGACTCAAAAAATGAAACTTGGAGCCCATGCAAATGGCTCCCTCGCTGTGCTTCAGTGTGCTGTTTTTCTGTGTATAGGCACAGAAATAATGACAACTGTTTATCACTTATTGATGAAATTGCTTTATTGCTAGTCACTAGTGTAGGAGTTCAGGAACTGAAATTCTACTGAAAGAATGATATTTTATCGCTGAGTTCAAAACCCACGGCAAAGTATCTCAAGAAACATTTACGATTGCATTTTAGTCTGTGACAAATTACACTGGAATACTGTTTGGACAGTCCTTGGTATTAACCAGATGCAGTGGGATTCATGCTTCTCCATTGTACAAGAAAATGACTCACATATTCCTCTTTCATCCTAAGGGACAGATGAAAAACTGGTTGCAGGCTCTTGCACTGCTCTCCTTTCATGCTGCCTGGCCTGTCCTGTACTCAAGCTGGGTTTAAAGAGAAGAAAAGATGCTTGTGTGTAAGAGATTAACTGTGTTCAGACTGTAACCATTAGTTATTCTCGGCCGTGGTGCTGTGCTCAATTTGCGGTGTGTCCCAGTCCCGGGGCGTGATTACAGGCTGAGCCCGGAGTCAGTGCTCCGTCCCGTTTTCACACTGGTTTTCGCTCTACTTGCTTTGCAGGCTTTCCTAACCACGTGGCATGGGAGGCTGCTCTGGTAAACTGCTGCTGCTCTAATTTGGAGTCTGCCTGAACGACAAACACCATCTCTTTCCATGGACCTTAAATCTAATGAAAGTTTGGCCCAGTGAAATGATGTTTATATTACAGCATTTTGAGAACTATAAGTGCTGATGAGACTCAAAGCCAAATATAACTGCAGTCAGTACAGACACAGAGAAATTGTTTTCAGTCTCATGCCAACAAATTGTGATTAATTTCTTTGTTGTGGTGCAAGCTCGCTTCTGAGCATGTTCCCTATTAGCACGATGAGCATCCCGTGCAGTCACTGGCACACTCTGTGGAACAGACAGGCTCTCACTTCTGCCACGCTGACAGCACAGCACAGTGCCAGTCTCACTGAAAAGCTGCCTGTGCTCCGTCTTTACCTCCAAACTGGAAAACACTGGTTTTTTGAACTGCCCTGAGGAGGTGTTTGGGACCAGCAAAGATGAGTGTTGTTTGTCCTCCTGGTCTGTATTGTAGCAATACAACCAGCAAGGTAATGTATCTTAATGCTGATAATTAAAAAGGTGCCTCTGGGTAGAAGTGACTAGTTCCTCAAATGCTATCTTGATTCAAGTATAGTCAGGAAGTCTTGGAAAGCTGCATATCTCAGGCCGGTTTTGTTGCTGCAAAACCTAGGAAAGGGCTGTTTTGTTTAAACAATTCACTTGGAAGTGGCAATTCATCTAAATAGAAACAGTTCAGCAGAAAACACAGATTCAGAGAAACCTCCTATTTTAATTATCTGCAAAGTTTGAAATCACTAGAGCATTTTCTTAGGTAGTTTTATTACTCCAATTTTTTTAAACCAAAGTTTATAACAAAAAGAGAAGTAAAAGGTATAAAAATTTATAAAAGGCTTAAGAGAAGCAGTCAGGAATTTTAGCTGACCTGAGGCAGTTTCTTCCTCTTTAGATTTCTGCGTCAGGGTAGCTGTCAGATTTTTACCCCAAAGTCTTGCAAGACCAAAAATTTAATCTGCACCCAACTTCAATTTTCATGTCTTATCACCACATGGACTTCCTAAATCTATGGAATACCAGCTTTTCCACAGTGTAAGCTTTTGCCTCCTTTCAGCTTGCTTTTTTGTCCTAATCAGTCAGAAGTATGAGCAAGCATATTCCAGTCTCTTGCCGTTCTGCTCTCTGCCTTTCCTTTGGCTGCCGTCCATTACAGAGAAGTAAAGAGCCACAGATACGATGTGGTTCTATGGGAAGCAGTGGTGAGGTTTCAGAAGCTACTGAGACAGGACCAAAGGGAAAAAGAGCGTGGGGGAGGAAACTAATTTCCTCCTCTTGCATAGTTTTCTGTTGATTTAATCATCCCAAGTACCCTATAGATACCAAATCTGAGCACGGGCCCTTTATCTGCTCATGTATAAAGTTTCAGAGCTTCTGCTCAGCATAAACAAACTGAAGCAAACTGAAGCATGTGCACTTTCCCAGAATAGATTAGTTCTTACTTTCCTGAGCTTTTGCTGTCCTCCTTGGTCAAACTGAGGGGGGTCGGATTCATGACCATAAAAAACCAGGAACCTGGCGCATCCAACGGGCAGGTAGTATAATGATTGATGCCTTGTCGGGGGACAAAGGTACACGGGTAGATCATCTCAGATCATCAAGAAAACTCATCAGTGTTATAATCCTCAAGTATAATCAAATTTCCTTTACACTGCTGTATGTCTAGACTAGGTCCATTGAAGTTAACTTTAGATTGATGCATGATTAGGGGAGTTCAAAATTCAGCTCTTAAATCTGCTTAGTAACTCTCTTGGTAGCAGAATGCAATTTTTCCCATGGCTATCCCTTCAAGACAGCAGATAAGAAAGCTGCTATCTTAATCATGTGGACTGTCAACAATTGGCCAGGGTGTAATAATAATCACAGTTTCTTCTGTATAATGTAGGTCAGAATACAAAGGCTTTAATCAACCTGGATGTGCAGTAAGTGCAGCAAAATGGGAACATCCTGGTAGTTATGCCCAGTAAACAAAGATTTATCGCACTTTGTTGCCCAGAAGGTTTTAAGATAACCTTTGTTATTGTGAATAATTCTGTTTATTTGAGAGAAACAAAATCATTTTCAGACAAACTCTACTTTCGCATTCTACAAATGTGTTAATTGAAACTCAAGAGCACACTCATGCTTAACATCTCCATGACCTGAAGCAGAACTGGTTTCTTCATGTGTTTAACACAAAAAGCGTGGACCTGTTTGTCCTATGCGTAAGAGTATCACCTTCTTGTCTCACTGATCAATATGAAACTAAGCTGTGTGTTGAGATTCTATTATCATGTTTTCTACTGGGATACAAAAATGTTCTTAAATGCAGTAATCACTGTTTAAAACCAGTGGTGAGGGAAAGAAAGGTAATCTCTCTTTCTAGGAAAATGTTATGATGAACTTGGTTTAGAATAATGGAAAATAATGTCTTTGTTCCTGTAAAATAAACATAGTTATCTATTCTTATAATCACAGTAATCTGTTTGGAACTAACTGCAGAAGAAGATCAAGTACTTAGCATATCAACTCAGTACGCATGATTCAGGAACTAGTCTTTGGTCCTATAGACTCCATAAATACCAGCATCTAAACAGTTAATGTAACTGGTAGAAGATCATACAAATTCAGAACCTAATGCAGTTATGTTGCACAGAGCTTCCAGTGCTGTTATTTATGGCACTATGATCATTTTTCTCTGTTACTTGGAGCCACGACTGCCTGAAGTCATTTCACCTTTTGCTGTGATCAGATTTCACAAGTCAAGTGGAGTTGCACCAGATATGTGCTTGGATGGGAGTCCTTAAAAACACACCCAGTGCTGCCGGCAAAGGCACCTGACCCTAAGCTAGATGGTTGTGCTTCTTCTTGGGGGTGTCCTTAGATGGGTGAATCTCAAATTGCTTTCTGCATGCAGCACAGCTACAATAAGAAGGGTACAGAGGACGGTCCCCCTCTTTCCTCCTCTTTTAGAGTAGGATAGGATAGGATATATAGAATACTTCAGTTGAAAGGGACCTACAAAGATCATCAGGTCCAGCAGCTTGACCACTTCAGAGCTAACCAAAAGTTGAGGCATATTATTGAGGGCATTATCCAAATGCCTCTTGAGCACTGACAGGCATGGGACATTAACCACCTTGCTAGGGAGCCTGTTCCAATGTATGCAGCTGGGGCGCTCTTCCTCACAGAGAGGAACTGTGGGTTTGAATCTCTTCAGATGGCCAAAAAAACACGAGGAACAGGCTAAAACCAAGCAGAGTGAGGCTCACTTCCAGTTCAGCCTTGCTCCTAGAAAACCTCTGCCAGGCATGGGTGTAAGTGACCTATCTTTCTTCTGGCCCCTCTTTCGGAGGGGACACCCCGTGCCCGACAAACAGGGCCGAAATCCCCCAAGTCCGAGCAGGGACGGGCACGGCAGCAGGGCTCGGCCTGCTCCAGTGTGCCTGGCCCAGGCCTCAGCTGGGAGAGAAACAGCAGCCCCGCTTTGTATGTCCGGCAGGGGGTTGTCCGTCCGTCCTGCCCGGGGCCTGCACACCTATCCGTAATGCTCCACCACCCCCCCAGCTGCAGGTGGGGATTTGTGCTGCTGCCTCCCCCAGAGTGATGAAGCATGCCTCTTCCTCCCTCAGGGTGATTCTGGGGGCCCACTGCCAGCCCTGCACCAGCAGAGAGACAAATCTCACTGCCAACGCAAGCCCGGTAGCTAGTGATGTTTAAATACTGTATTATGGTCGTTTTAGTTAATAATGAATTTGTTCTTGTTTCCAGTGTCATGGAGAAGGTATTTAGAGGCCTCTTGTATGTGTAAGACCTACAAAACGTGATAGTTCCTTCAGGTTCCCTGTTTCATTAAAGAAAATGTTGAAGCTAATTATATAGACTCCAGGGCTATTGCTGGCTTCATTCAGAAAGTGGCAGGCACAATGAGCATTAATGAGAATGATGATTTCTTCTTCACCATAACACCAGGCCTGTTAGGGTCTCCACTGCATAAACTCCAGGATGTATTTTTATATCTTTCAGTTTGTTTTAGCACTGTCTTGCAGAGAGTGTTTGACAATAACCTTTAATTTGGGGAGAAGCTACTGCAGACTCTAATTAAGGCAGCCATTTGGTTTAAAAAAAAAAAAAAACAATTAACCAATAGCTGTATCTTTTTAAAGAATAGGAGACTTCCCCTTGTTAAGTTGTTCTGAGACTGTGTTTTTAATTAGGACATCTCCCAGAGAAATAATATGTTCTAGCTGGTGCCTTAAGCTAACAAGAAATAAGCATGAAGCCTTTTTCCTCAAGGAAACAACACTCTATTTAAATATATACAAGGTATTCTAGAGGGAGTCTTTTTGAAGGCAACTTCTTAACAAGTATTTACTAATATAACAAAAACAAAGTTGGGAAATGTTTTGATTATAGCTAGGTTCAAATTTCATTTTGAAAGGAAAAAGTCTTTTGATTATCTCTTAAATAAAAGCTTGTGATAATACAAGCTCCTTTGTAATGTTTAGCTGGAAATAGTTTATATATAAATAGAGCCATTTAATGTAAGAGTAACCTGATCTTGTCTGTATTTTGAACAGTGAGATGCTTCATGCCTTACTATAGGATCAAATGATTCTCATCTCAGTAGATAGCTGTTTAAAAAGCAGTTTCAATAGTAATTGAAGACCTAATTAGTTGCTTTGTAATGCTTAACCAATATTAACCACTTCAAGACTTGCTAAGAAAGAGAGGCAATAGCTTTGACAACTTAAGCTAGAGGAACTCATAAAATAAGAATTTAAATGGGCTATTTAAAAAAAAAAAAAAAAAGGAAAGATTCTTTTGTTTCAAAAAATCTTTTAAAAACGAACTAAATTAGGAAGTAGTTTCAGCTTTAGAGATGTTCTGAGAGTAGCAGTAACTGCACTGATGGATTTCAACACGAAGCTCAGAGGAGGTCAGTGTTGTAATTCTTGTTTTGCAGAGGGGAAACTCAAGGCGCAGAGGAGGGGGTGAGTTACCGAAAATTGCCCCGGTGGCCCAGGAGCACAGGTCTGCCAGGCATTCTGAGTGCCAGCCCAGGCTCCCTCCGTTCACCTGCAGCAGTACAATGACAGCAAGCACAGAAACAACGAGGCTAAGGAAGTAAGAGGAAAGGTAAGAGTTGAACAACCAAGTTCTCACTGAGTGGATACAAGGGAAAGGATGATGTCAGTGTGATCTCCGTCCATTTTGCATCCATGGACTCTTTACACCTGCAAAGATTTTTCAGGGAGTGTAGTGATAGGACAAGGAGTAATGGTTTTAAACTAAAAGAGGGTAGATTTAGATTAGATATTAGGAAGAAAATCGTTACTATGAGGGTGGTGAGGCACTGGAACAGGTCACCCAGAGAAGCTGTGGATGCCCCATCCCTGGAGGTGTTTGAGGCCAGGTTGGATGGGGCTTTGGGCAACCTGGTCTGGTGGGAGGTGTCCCTGCCCATGGCAGGGGGCTTGGAATTAGGTGATCTTTAAGGTCCCTTCCAACCCAAACCATTTTATGATTCTATGATTACCAGGGTTTCTGACACGTAGGCAAGAGATGTTATAGTAATCTAAGAAAATCTGGATTTAGTGTTGCTGTGAAGGTTTCTGGGTGTAGAACAAGGGAAGATGTGATATTTGTGGTTCAGGAACCAAAATACAGGCAAGATTTTCAGATTTATTTCAGATTTATTATCTATGTTGCTCAACAGCATTACAATCTTTATTTTTGCTACAGTGAAGTCAGTGTTCCTTGGACAGAGAGAAAAGAGTTAATATCAAATGCTTTCTCCAAAACATGTTTATTCTCATAATGGATATATGTACTTGTACAAAAACATGCATTAAAAAAAAA
>VXAA01004792.1:347128-394991 GCA_013399115.1 Anseranas semipalmata | reverse complement strand
AATGTGATTATTACAGGTACTAGATAAAAAAAGCATTCATAAATATGCTTCAAGAGGGTTTTCTGATCTGCTAGGAAGCAGGTTGCAAGCCTTCAAGCTTCAGCTGTCTTCAGGATTAGACAAGCTGAATATCTCTGAAGGCACCTCTGGTCAGTAGCTTAATGTTTTCAGTGTGCTGTGTTAGGGATTGTGAATTCCCAGTTGTATTGTGCTAAATTGCTTGTGACTTGGTTTAGCAGAGGACAAAAGCTTTGACACTGCACTGGCTATTTCTAACATAAACATAACAGTTCATGCCAGCCAGCCAGCTGAGAGACATTGTGTAGGAAATATAGAAAATATAGAAAATGAGATGGTTTAGATGTGAAATTAAAGTCTTGAAGGAAATTAGGCATAGCAATTATGATATATGTATTTTTAATTAAATTTCATAGATTTTAAATGTCATTCAAAGAAAGAATTCCCAAGGCTAGCAATTATTTCACACGATTTATAATATCTAGAAAGTACTGCTACCTTTCATCAAACCACTGGAAGAAAAGAAAAAAAAACATCTTTGAGTGTAATTTGGGAAGATTTATAGCACTGGAAAAGTTTGCAAGGATGACAATGTTGATATCCAGACTTTAATTTCAGCAATCTTTGCTATTCATTTAATCTTTTTGCTTTAATCTCTGCAAATGAAATTTTCTTAAAACCCCTGATTTTTTGTTACTATCCAAGCTAATTCTAGGTCCAACAAAATCTGTGATGAATATGCCTGAAGGATCATCGAAATTGCTCTGTTTGGCATTTCCATTAACGCAGGGTGTGCTTTGTACTATATATGCAAAAGTGCTACTGGTTTATCATCACATACAATCTTCTTCTATAATTCTTTTTCTAGTGTTTTTGTTTAATTTCACTTTGGTATGTGCAGAACACAGCTTTCCAATAGCAATATTCAGTCAGCCTGTTAAAGAAAAGCTCAAGGACATATTTCTACTAAGCAAAAACTCTGAAAAGAAAGGGACAACAGATAAAGTACCCACGGAAACAATTCCTCTAGACGATTCTACTTTTGAAAATATATAAATATATAATTATCTAATCACTTCCATCCTGGTATGCAGCATAGAATTATCTGACATCTTCCCTTCTCTTATGAGGGAACAAATGCTGTATGGATTCAATTAGAAAGTTATTTAATAAAGATGCTGCTAGAGTTCAGTGCAAGGAGAAACCTGAGGAATTCAGATATTTCTTTGCAGTCTCCCAGCATATAAAATAATCAAGTCAATTGTATCTTTTAGCTTGCTCAAAACAAGAACTCTAGCAGTACAGGAAGGCAAAACATGAACCAGGAAAACAGTTGTGTAAATAAGCTGGAAGACAATGCCAACCAGGACACATTTAGAAAAACAAAGTATAGGGATGACTCTTGTTCACCTTTGAACTCCAGTTTTTCATTATCATGGCCAAGAAAAACTATCTGAGCAAGTTCCATGACCTCGTAAGCAACAGTAATTAGACAGTATGGCTTGTATCAGTATGAACTGAATTAGAACAGTATACTGAAATGTGGGAAAGGCATAATAATTTTAAATAGCTACTAATATATTTGGTATACAATGATTTGCTAAATTTATATAATGAATCATCATATACTTTAGATACATAGTAACTGAGATTCTGGCAAGTAGCAGTTTATAACTTAGCTGTTGTGAGATTGAAATTAATGGAAAAACTATTAAAAGAAAAATGTGAAATCTTCCAGTGAAATAGTGCTACAATGTGCAATAAAGAGTATTGAGCCCTAGCTTCTAATCTCTTCCTTGGCTTCCTCATCTCTAGAGCAGATCTTTTGAATTAATGAAATTAAAGTGGTAAGCAAAAGAGAACTGCAAGAGAAAATATTCTTTTAAAGTTATTTATATATATAAAAGTATATTAAAAGACAAAAAAAAAAACAAAATTTAATGCACTTTGCCAAACAGATGCAGATGTAGGAAGCTTATATTTACATGTGGAGGTACAACTAGTTAAAATGACAGCTATGCAGTTCCCTTTCATACCTGGACCATCGCAGCACCAGAGTTTTGTGCACAGCAAATCCATATCTGTAATCTGGATTCAACAACGTAGCCTATAAACATATGTGTTTCACAGTCACAGCTATTTTTCCAGCACATGATCTCTGAACCTGGTTCCAATTTTCCTGGGGGTGTGTGTTGAGCGTTATTCCTGACAAATATTCTCTCTCTCAATGCCTGTCTCGGTTTGGCCACATCTCAGCGGGACCCGTGTGGTCTTTGAGAGCAGAGCCCGGCTGCAGGCTGGAAGTCCTTGGGAATAGAGGGCACAACGCTTCAGCTGTAGGGCCCCTTTGGAAATGCTGGCTGTATCCTCACGAATGTAGATACAGAGAGTTATGCAGAGATATCTGTCTATACAGCATGCAGGTTGAGTTTATTCACGGAGGAAGCCTGTGCCTGGGTGGGCTGTGGGGAAGACCAGGGGCACCGGCTCTTCTGTGCAAACCCAGGGATGCACCAGCTTGGCATCGCGGAGTGATGTGTGTTTACTGTGATAGCTGTGGAATTTCTGCCGGTGTTACGTTCATCCGTTAGCAAAAGACTGCCTCTAGCTTTTAAGATAGGGCTGTGTTAACCCTAGACTTCTAAGAACTTGCTTTTCAGTTGGTTAAAGCAGTTTACTACACTAGGTCAGGGGATTTCACACCACACCACGTTGGTACAATGCTGGTTGCTGTGCTAGGAGTTTAAACCGAACTTTCAGTCTTGCTGTAATTTCAATTTTCTCTTTGCTAGTACCTAGAATTTTTACTTACTGTAGTGCACAGAGCATCTTAGGAAACGTACAGGAATATTAAGAAGAATGCAGTTTTATGACAGCTGTAAAAATTGTTGATTCCATCTACCTTTATACCTTGCAAAGCATTAGTAACTGCATCCTGGCTACAGGATGTAATTACGTTGCTTGGTGCATTACTGGGCATTAATAGGATTCCTTCCATCTGTCTGATATATTTTCCATCCAAGAATACTGTTGTGTTTTATTACGACCATTTAAAAATTCCTGGTGCTTTTCCAGGCTCACTTGGGGGGTGATAATACAGAATTTCACCCAAAATATTTTAAAGGAAAACTGAACTTTATAAGGCAGATGAGGATAGTATTTTGCTTGCTGCTGTCTCACGCTTATGCTTTTATTATCATAAGGTAGCTTTAGGTTCATTAACTATGACCAATACTTTTATTATTATTTTTATTACCTCAGAATCAGCATTCAAACACACAAATGCTTTTCAGACAGCAGGGCCTTCACAAAATCAAACATGAACGACCCCGTGTTCTCCCACACTAATTATCTGTCCAGCTCTCTCACTGGATAGGTGAGTGACTTAACAGACAGATCTGACGAGGCGTCCGTTGTGCCAGAGTACCCGTTAGTTTAACGGGAAGGAGGCAAAAGCCTGGCCCCGGGTCCCTCGGCCTCCCTTTGCTCCTGCTGCAGCAGCTGCAGGCACAACGTGCTCCCGAGCCAGGAGGGAAAGAGCCAGCCCTGGCTCTCGGCGTTTGCGACATCGTGATGCTTATCGGGGGAAATGCCATAGAGGGTCTTGGGGCTGCCCTGGGAGCAGCCAGCAGTGATTCAGAACTACAAGTGGTTTTAAATGTTTTTGTAAAACAATTGAAGGCGTATTTTTTTGCAAACATTTGTGGTTTTGATTTTGTTATCCAAAGAAAAAGAGAAACTCCCAAGACTATTGGTATCTTTGCTGCTCTGTAGGAGATATGTCTCCTTAAAAAAACACACACAGAGACTGTTTATCTTTCCTTCTTTGACATAAGCCATTTTAAAATTTATTCTTGATACCTCACTACAAATTAATTTCAGGCTCAAATTCCTTTTTTTTTTCACAATACACCACCTTACTTTTAAACTTATAGACCAGCTGAGAGAAAGAAGCAAAATATGTTCACTGTGCATTTCTGCCCTACCTGGACAAAAAAAAAAAAAAAAAGAAAAGAAAAAAGAAAAGGCAAATATCCACAGACTTAAGGTATAGATAGCATATCAAATTCTCCAATTAGAATAGGCTGAATAGACCTCAAGAAATTGTAAGACAGCATCCACTTGTTGTCGGAAGTTAGTTGGCATATAATAGGATGAAGTTTTTGTTAACATATTGAAGCAGCCTCTTCCTGCCCCAGATCAGGGAAGATTGGAGCAAGAATTGTTTGATGTTATCTTTATGTGCAGATTAGTTGGAAAAATCTGCTGCTGTCCTTACTGGCAAAAGAGAATATTGCGTGTATATTTTAGGTCAGGGAGATGGAGGTGCTAGATGGAAGTCCCAACATTATGGAGACACCCATCTTGAATGTGGAAGTATCATTGTGTTGCTCCAATGAAATCTGAGCAGCAATACCCTTTCATGCACTTTTCCCCAGTACTTCTATTGTTTCAGCTGTCTTTAGTGTCTTGCTTTGAATCATTGATTATAAATGACCTAAATTCTCCAATTACCATTCATGTATTTTCTTCAGAAAGCTTCTGTCAGATTCCAGGACAGAATATTTTAGGAAGAAGATCTTAAAATAGGCACATGATTTTTAGAATAAAAGAACAACACTGCAGTCTGTAAGGCAATCTGAATATAAAAATGGTCTGTCTTTTGCCCACTCTAATTAGAGAATCAAAATTAGAAATATTGGAGTGGTGCATCTCCAATTACACTTGCCATTCACCAGGCTTGAGGCTTTCCGACAGACACTTCTACCATAATGATAAGGAGATGGAAAAAGAAAGCAGTCATTAGCAATGCTCAGGGAATTTGTTTTTCTTGATGTGAACCACTAGTGTGGTAGATCTTAGAGGCAGCAATACTTGGCGGCTTTTTCTTAGATAGTTCTTGTAGTGAAGAGTGTAATGACAGTCTTTTTATGGCATCAAAATACATTGGCACTACTACTGAAATGGCTTTGCAGACCTGAGAAGTTTTGATCCGCACATTCCCCGAGCTCTGTACTATTACTGCATTTGAAGAAATAACTTAACATCAATGGTTCCCATAAAGGAAGGGTCTGGGGTCTTGGGTCAGACCAGAAGCCTTCCAGGATTCAGTGGCCTTACTAGCAGAGGATGCCTTGGTTTATTGGCAGTAGAGGGATAAGAAAACAGGTTTATTTGTGTCATCGGTTCTTGCTTTTTTCTTTTGAGGTTGGCATATCCTCAAGCTCCTGCTTCAGAGGTCTCTTATACAGGCCACCTGAGAAGCACATTTCAGGAGTGAGCATTTCAAAGGAGAGCACCAGCTGCAGCAGTCATGCTCCTGGGCTTTGGTTTCTTGGTTGCATGGATATGAGCAGGAAAGGGTTAGCTAGATGCCCTCCAGAAGTCCCATCCAGGCTAAATTATTCTGTGGTATTTCTGTAAGAATTTGATCTGATGAACAGTTGCTTGGGGATGGGGGCTTCATAATCATCCTCACGTTCCTGTATGATCTCTTTGCCCAATCCATGTTGTGGCGTTCGCTCAGCGTCACTTGAAGTGAGCAAGTGTCACTTCCTGAAGAGTTCTAGCCCACGCCAGAAAGCTGTCATTCACCACAGAAACTATGACTTACTGAGCAGTATCATGATGTCTATAACCTTTAAAGAAAGAAAACTGGTGCAATCTGTGTGCGAGGGAATGAAATGTAGCTAGTAAGACAAGCTGAGAACTGTTCTCTAGTAAGTGTCAGGAAATTTTGGAAGAAAACATGTTGCTGAGAGATTAATTATCAGACAGAGTGTGTGGGGGGAATTCTGAGACATACACATATACGGCTCAAAATTTACCTGAAGTAACCTTTATAAGCTCTAAGACAAGGCCTAAGATTAGAGAATTTATCACTGCTCATTTGCCAAATGAAATTGGTGGATTGGTAAATTATTAGGGTAATTTGTATCTACAAAAACAGTTCACCAGTTTACAAAGAAGAATATATCATACTAAAAACTAGCCTGCAATTCAAATTGTGGATTAATAACAACTGAATGCATGCTGGCACATAATTTAGGTTCCAGCCATGAAGTCTCTGAATTGTGAGCTGGAAACTACAATAATGTATTTAATAAACAGCTATTGTTTTGCTGGCATCATGCTGCACATAGCAGTTAGAAGAGCACTCGGTGACATTTTGCAATCTTAAAGGCCAGGAAACAGTCTGAAAATCTTCTTTGCATTATTTGGGGATTGAAATGTTGTTCCAAATGGAAATAAAGTGCACAGATCGAATTGCTAAAATGGAAAGTGTACGTTGATGGTTTTGAAGTTTTCCCTAATTTGAAACCCTTATTTATAAGGGAATATTTTATTAAAACAAATTGTTTTTTAGATTGAATACTTATATAACTATTAGGCTGTAGTTTTGCCCACCACAGAAACACTTGCAGATGTTGGGTGTTTGGTGTCAAGGATGAACTGAAAAGGAATCAAAATGTATCACTGCAGTGAACAATCGCTGAACCTAAGCAACTTCATTTCTCTCCTTCAGTCACATTATCAGGTACCTCGTCACCAAATCATGGTTCTTAGAAAATAAAAGCATTTATATTTATTTATTTAAGATCACAAACAAAGCTGCTGAGCCATATAAGCCAATTTCAATCTCAACACCATGAACTCTCTTTTAAACATAGGTGTAATTGTCTGTTAAGATTAATGTGATTTCATTTTAGGTGTAAGGTGTATGTGGAGACTTGAATAAATAAGCACTATCCTTTTGTTAGAAATAGACTTCATGGCATATTTTTCTTATATTTTTAAATCCTACAAAATAAAAGGAGGATGGAAATTTTCTTCCAGGAAGATTTTTCTTTGGGTGAGCTTTTGCATATTTGAATGAAATTAACATGATTTTTTTAAAACCCCATTTTAAGTTTTACTCATCCATATTCTAAGGCTGATGAAGGAGCTTAGGAGAGAATCTGATGTGCTTAATTCAGGGAAAACGGAGACAAGAGGGAGCAGTAGCTCTGTTCCCTGAGCACAGAATGCAACAAGATTAGTTGAGTAGGTGTTGTCCATCCTACTTGAAAAGTTTCTATTGATTTCTGAGGGAGCTCATGCTGACTTTTTCAAAGGAAAACAACATATGTTACAGGAATAGTGCCTTGATTCCCTTGAAGAGTATTAGGAGCTTAGTGACTCAAATAAAACACAGAAGCTTTGAGCAGTCACACTGTGAGCCCAGATTTGCACAGCACTTAGGTTGCTGGAGCCAACTGTCTTATCAAGAAACTTTGACCTAAATGGGTCCAATTCATACAAAGCAAAGTCATTAAATTCACATGGTTTATAAGTCAGGCTGTAGGCACAGGGATGCAACACAGGAACAGTGGGAACACATAGAGCTCCCAGCTCCTGGATCAGGCTCCTATGTGCTGCCTGGGAACAGTTGCCTATGTGCAACCGTGGGAACAGTTAAATGTCTGAGAAATAAATTCAGAGAAGGCTGTGCATTAAGCCAGGAGATTCAGAAGCAATAGCAGAAAAGGCTGAGAGCGGAGTTTTTGCTTGCAGTCCATCTTTCAAAGAGAGTTCGAAACCTAATTCCTGGCTAGAGAGTAGCATTTAACCCCAAAATGAAATTACAGCTGTGAACACTTCTTTGGAGTGAATCACTGCAACTGAGATGGTCTTTTTCAACAGCTACAACTAGATACTAAGAGGGACATGCCTCCTTTTCAGGAGAGTGCTCAACAGGCCTGTGATGGATATTGGCTAAATTTTGCCTTGGTTATTGGGCATGAGCACATTTCCCAAGAAATATGATGCCCTATTCTCATACTCCACTCTCCTGATTTATCCTGGTGAAGCTTACACCTTTATAATAGGTGTAAAAGAAAACAATTAATTGTTTTAGCCATTTGTTGAGGATACTGTCTAGGTGCCATGTCCTAACCCTTCCTTCCATTCACTCTGCAAAATAGAGCAGCATCCCTGGTATGGCCCCAAACCAAAACACCCAATCAGTCACCAGCCTAACGATTAAGGACTGGTGGCAGTAATCACAGACTTTTGCCTAGGTGTTTGATTCTGGAGAGAGCCTGAGATATTCTAAATGATTATGGATGAAAAGTAATGAAGAACTCATTAACTAGAGTTCCCTCCAGACAGAAATGTGAATTGCAGATCATGCTGTGAACTGTGCTTGCTACTTGTCCTCATGACAACTAGTTGGCATCTTAAAATATCTTCCTAGCTGGTGCCTTAAAACAGCCAAACATCTTCCGAAGGAAAGCCATTCATATCATAATATTTGCACTCGTGATTACATGTAGCAGCTCCTGATTTGTTAGAATTGCTAGACTCTCAAAATTCAATGTAAATTCCTTATTGGTGTCTTTTTTTCCTCTCCTTAGTTTTGACTTGTTTGATGTCTTTGATGTTAGGATAACTATGATAGCGACAGTGTTTTATAATATATCTGAAACACAGATTTACAGAGTTGGATTTTCCTCCAGTGTGTGGATTTTTTAACACCAATTGTTGAGTGTTGAGGGTAATCACATAATCAGGTGTCCGAGTGACTATAAACAATTGCAAAATGGGGGCTGTTGTCTAAAAAGAAAACATCATAAATTCAGGTTTTCTGTTGGGATTTATGCTGTTTCTAGCTGAAAAGGCCTTGAGAATAGAGCTTTCCATATCTGTGGGCAGATGGGGTGGAGGGACGCTTGGAAAGGGAGAAGGAATACGTTGATTTGACAGTTTCATTTCTGGTAGTTTTTGATGAAAGAGTGTTAATTTTTGTTTGCTTGTGAGGTGTCTACTTAGCATTATTGATAACTGGCCTGAGCTTCAGAGACTAGCTCACCAGACACAAATTTCTGTTAAAAACTGTCATTTTAACCCACACAAATGTAATAAAACAGACGTTTTAACGCTTTGCATTGTGGACTTCTGGTGACAATGCAGTTCTCTGTCAGTTATAGGAAATGAAGAGTTGGTAACCAGAAAGGGATGGATGGGTTGGAATTAATTCTATTTAATCACACGTGCGAATGCATCGACCACTTTGAAGTTCAGTGTTATCTAATTATATTGCAAATGCCGTCCTGTCTTTATCCAGAGACATACTCAATTTTCTGTATGCTGTTATAGTTATTCAGTAGCATTCTTTCCTGGTTTTAGACACCAGCTGATAAGAATACAAAAGCAAAGTAAGCACAATTTTGCATACCCCTTTGGATGTTTAAAGTGAGCAAATGCAATCTCCTGTGTCCATTGCAAACCTGTTAAACTTCTTTAGCTTGCCAATGTGATTCCTGGCAAGTTGGAAATGTAACTTAAAGCAAATGAGTTATTTACAGTTGAATACTCGAATGAATGACTGATAAACACATCTGGATATATTTACCTTTCAGTAATTGCTGATTTGTTTTTCTGCAAGTGTAAAACAACATTTGTTGTATTCTTTTTATTGGGGTTTCTAATCCAATCATTGAGGCATGAGAGTAAAGTACCCAACTGTAAGCTCCATTGACCGTAAAAAGCCACACATGATTAATTGATCTACCAAACTGTTCTGTCCAGGAAAGGATTAATGGACCTGTCTATCCACTATTTAGGAAACTTTCAAGAATACTTTGAGACTGTTAAACTGTTGTTTTAGTTAATAATAGGAATATTAACTTACTGTGTTGATTTCCAGAAAATTTACAGGTGGAAATTGCATCATTATGAATATATTTATATGAGACATGAGAAACAGTCAAAGAAGTTGTCTGGAATTAACATCCAATACACTGTCGGGTGTCCAATTTGTTCAGTTCAAATCTGGGAAGTTTAAAGTGTTTTGTAAGCAATGTAGTATTTCTGACGAGGCCCTCTCTTCCAGCAGCGTGTTGTGGCGCAGGGGCTCCCTAGCTGCTGTCACTTCTCACTTATTATCTCCCCATTTATCCCCCAGATCACATACATACACACACTTCATCCACAAGAGCAGATTCGTGAAGCCAAGTGCATGTAGCTCTTGAAATCTGGGACTGGTGTATTCTAGTTTAGTCTTATTTACTAAATACATCATCACACCAGGCTACGCTTAAACATTCGTTCTTCATGGTTCAGAAAGCACTCTTGGCTCTTCTGTGACATATGGACAAAGCTGGTGTGGCTAAAATTTATGGAGTCAGGCTGCAAAATTGTGATTTATTAAATAGTATCAATCTGGCAGAGTGGAGGGAGAGAGCGAAGGACAGATGATAAATAATAGAGACGGTGCATTACGGTAAAGCATGCTGGGAATTGAGTTGTAAATGTAAATCCCTTCCTCCCTCTATCCGAAACTGCAAAAGCAACCAGTAATTGGAATTATCTGATAAATGTTACTAAAGTGAAGAAATGTTATAGGTTTTAGTGCCAAAGTTTCTGAGAGCACATTCTCTATGGGCTTACTCAGCCCTAAACAGGTCAATAACCTTTATTGCAATCCATTGGGGAAATAGAAATGTCAGAACTATAAAGTAGCCTGTATCAGTTTCAGTCCCTTCCAAATAACCAGTTTGACCTATGGATCTAAATACCGAAAACAAATAGGAGTCTTCAGCCACTGAGACTCCAACCATCTCCCCACTGTTTAGACTTGAACAAAAATGACCATTTTGGTAAGGATCCTAGTCAACATTCAACAGCAATGAGTGACTGTTTTTCACTATTATTACTTTTTAAACATGGCAAGACTGGTGTACTGTCCTCGGAGTCAGTGACATATAAGTCATTTGGCTGACATTTTAATAAACATCTGTTTTTTTCAGAGCAAACCACAACAGTCATCTTTGTTAGGATTTTCTGGCATTCTAATGTCATCTCCATGGATATTGCAGTCTGTTCCTACAGAAACAAAACAAATATAAAACCAACCGGCCCCTCCAGAACTCAGAGTTAGATGGAAAGACCTTGAGAGCTTTCATTCCTCTCCATTTGTGCTTGCCACCCGGCCTTGGAAGCAGCTCAGCTTTGATAAGGCTTCACAAGAGGCTAGCCTTCTCCTCCCCAGGTGGTGAAGTCTTCCTGATGTACAGCAAGGTTTTGGGACCTTCCCGGATAGGAAAACTGCAGGTGATCAGGTTAGGTTGGAAGTTCTTGCCGGATTTCCAGTAGCCCAAGGGGTTGAAAATGGGGGCCTCAGAAGAAGAGGGTTTGGTTTACTGTCGTTACATTATAATGTAGATATTAAATTGTGTTCAGAGTTTAAACTAGCACAGTTCTCTCGCCCCAGAAATGCACATATTTTTAAGGGTGTGGATGGTGGGAGTAATACTGTTCAAGGTGGTGCAAGAGAAAGAGAGACTGCTTTCTCGTAAATTGCTAGCTTAAATAAATAGTGAGTGTGCCAGACAACCAAACCTGTAAAAATAGTTTTGTTTCACTGCTTCTTAATCCGTATTAGCCAGGAAATACTGAGAGAGAGAACGGTAGTAAGAGCTGGGTTACACTGTGGAAATATGCTGTTATGACTTAGAGTTCATGTCAGTGAAACCTAATTTTTTTCTGAGGTCGCAAGGTGAGAAACTTTAGAAAGTGAGAAACTCTTGTATTTTTGAAGGGATATGGGCTCACATTAAATATTTTCATCTGATAAAAAGTTAATCATTAACTAACTGGCTTTGGAAACCACAGCTTTTTTTTCTTTTTTTTTTTTTTGTCTTAAAGTGCAAAAATATATGCTGGAAAACTTAAATAGATTATTTAATCGCTGAGCGTGTGCTCTGCAAAGTGTGAATTTATGTCGTCTTTGCTCTTATCAGAAGCTGGAGGGCAGGGGTAAGAACAAGGTAGTGTCTGGAGACAGCAATCTCAAAATACAACCTAGTCAAATAGCATGCCTTAGAAGTTGTAAATAACCTCCCACACACATATGTAGAGCAGAAACAAAACATAATTTATTATGTGAAAATTCCTAGTTTTACCCTAGTATCAACCCTGATCACTATATCCCAGCACATCACGCGCTTGTCTGCTTAAAGCGGGGAATCAGACGAGCTACTGATCTTGCTTTCTGAGGTTTGTGGGGATCCTAAAGGAGGTCTAAAAGTTTTTTGTTGTTGTTGTTTAACTTATGTTAATTTTTAGGATATACCTGTTGGCAGCTGCCTCATTCAAAGTACAGCTGGGTGTACTGGGTGAGTCATCAGCTCTACAGGAGTACCTTGGAGCTGTGCTGGGTTTCATGGCAGATTCAATAAGGAATAGAAATGGAACAAATCTCTTTAGGCAGCTGGAAGGTTACATACTTTGGAGAAAGGAAAATCTCTTCAAAAATCGGAATGAAGGCAGGGCCCCAGATTATCCTGAGAGTAGTTAAAATATAATAATGTCTAGGACCTACCGGCAAATTTTTGGCAGTGGGTTGCAATGTGCCTGAGAAAGAGGTCAGAGACATTATCCGCATGTTTCGGATGGAGAAGCTGAGGCAGTGAATGGTCGGTGATTTGCACCATCTGGGGGAGGTCACGGTGCCTGTGCAGTCTCACAGGGCCCCGTTCACTGTGATTACAAATGCCACACTTAACTTCTAGGGCAGCATCTCACTCAAGAGACAGGTAAGTGTGGCTCAGGGCCAGTGAGATACAAACAACTCAACAAATGACACCGCTGTGCTTTGAGGAAAATTAATGATGCTATATTAATTGCTACTTTGGCAAAAATTTAATCTTGAGCTCTCCTCCAGCTCCCACCACTGCTCGGAGCATGCTTTCTCTGCCTCGTCACATCAAGCCTATGCTGAACTCTTGAGCTCCTCTTTGTACATTGCACTAGGCGGCTTTAAGCCTTCCGTTCATCTCCTAGGAATGCCATCGCTCATCCCTATCTCCTCACATGACAAACGATGACATTACCGTGAAAGCTGCCATATTTTCAGTGCCCCTTGAGCTCTGTATCCTCTTGACAGCTCTCTGTGATATCCAGCAAGACCTAATGAAAGGCAGCCCTGTAACAGCAGTAGCGTCACTCCAACTAGAACCCCTCAGCTGCTCTGATGCCCACAGCTCTGCCTCCCACCAAGGCACCCCCTGTCTCGCTGGCTCTGTTTGCAGGGAGGAGAAACGAAAGGCCTGTCTGCTTCTGCTTGGGCCAGGCAGCCTAACGCTTCCCTACTGCTGGCCATCCCAGAAGGCAGTTGACTTCTTAGAGAGTTGGTCATGCTCTGTGTAAGGGTGGAAAGAAAGCAGATCGTGCTTGCGTTTGTTTTGTTGAAAGCATTGTTGGCTCCAGAATCCTCCTAGGAAGGGCAAACGCTAAATGTCAGGGAAATGTTTGCAATCAATGTTTTACAACGGCCGCATGTTCAAAATAGCTGTAAATCCAATTTAGGCAACAAAGCGGGAGAAGGGGTGTTTATGTATGGTATATGTATGGGCCTTCCCGAGAGCAAGGGCTGGTGGCCGGCTGACCAGATGGCTGGCAGCACCCCAGGTCCCAGGCTGGCACCTGAGCAATCTAGCACCACGCTACTGCAAAGAGCTGCAGTGACATAAATTCGCCTTGGCACAAAGGTGGTAAAACTCTGCTTTCAGCTGTCCAAACAATTTCAAGCCATCTTTTTGAGGGCAAAGCTTCGTTTGGTGCACTGTCACTGGTAGTACGTGAGAGAATACCTTTAAAAGACAGTATCAGCGGGCATGTACTTTTTTTGTGCTCCTGGTGAAGCAGTAAAGCAGAATGGTCACATAGTAGCTCTTTCCACGTCTGCTGATCAAACAGAAATACTGTCCATCTAACCTCTGATTTTTGAAGAAATCAGAGACTCCCACTACAGAGAGATGGCTTAAAAATGGTTTGAGAAGTTCTAGGAGGGAATTGAAAATAGCTGGACAAACTAGCACTACCTGCTATCTTTTCCTCAGCTAAGGTTTCTGCCTTCCCAGTGTAAACACAGTTAACTGCTTACAGCTGTTCAGCTATCGCAAAAACAGTATTGCTGAACACTCATCTCAGCTTGAAGAGTGGTTCTGCTCCAACACACGCCTGCCCTTTAATGAGGAATGACTATGCCGCTAACTTTTTGGAAGAAGAAGAACAGACTGTAGTCATCACCATTCACCTTTTCTTGAGCTATTATCATGTACTGAACCAGGAAGCACAAAAATACTGCACAGCCTAAGTGTCCACGTGGCGTGGAGGGAGAACAATTGGAGCAAAAAGTCTGGGAACTGACTATGCACTGAAAAAATATTTTCCTATGCTATTCATCAAGGGTTTATGAGTTACAAACACATTCTCTCCCATCCAAGCAGCCTAAAATTACTTTGTGATGAGGAAATAGGATGCACATTTCAGATAATTTATATATAATAAATTAATCAATAGTTCTGCTTCTCTACATGTGAGGACTAGCAGAGCCATTCACAGGAATACTGGGGAGTCATAATCTAATCAAAGCACATAACCCACATATACTACACGTATTATAACTGAGATGTGGTGTCTGAAGTTGATAGACAGAAGTTTGGGAAGATACAGATCCAGAGTAGCTCATCCGTCTGGAGAAACCCATCCTTCTGCCTTTCAACCATCTAAAAACAGCTGCTTTCTCATTTTGTGAAAGTGCTTCTCTAGCCATAGAGGCACTTCTGCAAGTGAAAAAAGTGAGCAGCACTGAGCCAGCAAGACCATTATTTCCCAACTTCTCAGTATGTCCGTGAGTCCACCCACATCTGCTCAGATAGACCTAAACATGATCCAGGCTTCCCTGAAGAACCTGAGCTGGCAGGAGATTTTAGATCAGACTTCGTGTGTAGCTGATTCCCAAGACAAAAAAGAGCATTTTTGACCTGTGCTCTTAAAGGTGTTAATGTGATGTAATACCAGCTGTCCTGAGACAGAGTTTAAGGTGGTGAAAAATCTTTTCAGTGGCTCAATTCCAAACGTAACTGCTGTAAAGTAGGGTTATATTAAGATATGAACACTTCACTGTGAATCTGTTCTGCTATTGAAAATTGAATCCAGCTGCAGGACCTTGTGAAAATTGCTGGTTAATATAATTGATAAAGGTGTGTTTTTTCATTACATTGTTTAAAAATTATTGACACTTCTGAGGAGATCCACATTTCTACAACACTTAGTTATCCCTGTTAATGTGTGTTAATGCAACATGTCTTAGGTATGTATTGATAGGTCAGTGATGAGCTTAACATTTAATAATGAAAATGGCAAAATAATAACATTCCTGGAAGTCAAATGACTGTTGCTTTTGTTGTTGTTGTTGCTGTTTCAGAACTTCATGACAAATAACTGCAATACCATCTATATTCCTGATATAGTAAAAACAGACTTCTGAGGATTCATGGAAGTGAATTTGGACTGGTCTGTAGCTGAGCTTTTAATTTTGCAGTTTTTTCTGTCAAGCAGAATCCAAAGTTTACCAAATTACCTAAGCTGGAAATTATCAAGCAATAGCAAGCAAATGTACTGTATTTTGAGGGTTGGACAAAATGCATCTCTGTTTCATTAGAAAAAAAACAACAACACATTTTCATCAAAAATAAATCTAAACTTGGGGAATTAATTAACTTCTGTATCTCCCCCCCACCCATCCACCCAAATTTCTCTGTTAGGACTCTATATTTCTTAATCATTCCTCAGCACTAGCAATATTACTTCTTTGAGTCTGGCAGGAAGCATATTGTTTTCAACATTTTCCCTTTGCAGCACATGGACTCCTTCAGGTTTCACAATGTGGCTTTCACTCTTTGCTGTAGTTTCTGAGGTGTGCCTTCCATGAGACAAGGTAGAAATGCAGAACAAATCTTCTGAATGGAAAAACTGGGTTGACGAGTCTGACATTTCTGTGGTTTATGTTACCTGTTAGTAAAAACAAATAAGCAAACCCCAACCACATTAGGCAGAGAGAGAGAATAATTTATGCATACATATTCAGTCTTCCGGCATTTTTAATTACCCAGGTTTGATTCTTCACTTCTCATTTTCCTAAACTGAAAACAGCACACGTTCATGGTCTTAACTAAATACAGCTATAAATTCTTCTAATCATTTTGTATTTGTTGTAATGGCATCAATTATTTATGAATTGTTACTGCTTAGTAGAAATAAGGAAACCTTCCATTATTCTCTCGTATCAATCTCCCCCTTATGATATGTGTTCTGACATATCACTGCAAAACTGTACGTAGCAGGATGCCAAAAACAAACACAGGTTGTAAAGGATTGATAGCAATGGGTGCACTGCTGTGTTACACGAATGCAGTCAAAACACCCTGGCTGCGGTATTAGAAGTAACGCTTTAGCACTCATTTCTTGTATCTTGTTTGTAATGATCTGAAGGCTGCCCCCCTGGACGTAAGTGGATCCTTTGTTTTTGGAAGAGGGAAGGTTGCCAAATGATTAATAAGGGAATGAGTGTAATACCGCAGCAATGTTAATTTCTTTCAGATGCTAAAAGACAAACACTGTAAGTATGCAACGTGCAGCTCAGAAAACATATCCATAGCAAATATCCTGCTAACCCATACCAAACCATATTCAATATTTGCTCCAGCTTTGTGATGTTAACATATAGTTTAAGACCTCAGAAAACATTCTAGTTTACTGTGAGAAATTCTCAATGTTTTCATGTATGAAAGATGACTCAGACACAGTACCATATAATACCTGGTGTCATTCTGGTATGAGAGATGTTCTCTCCTTTTTGAGGGCAGTGAAGTACAAATGCCTTCTGTATTTATTTAGATATTTAGTCCATATTTATTTGTAGTGCCTTCCATTTTTCATTTATAGTTTTGTTTCTGCCTAATTCTATAATGCACTCTAAATACACTCAGCTAGATACTCCTCTGAAAAATAAATGAGAGCAGGCCTTTAAACCTTTATGAGGAAAAAATGATAATGTGTAGAAGTAGGAAATGAAAGGGTTTTCTGTGTTATAGAAAGTATGGGTTTTCTTAGATAACCAGGCAAATAGCCTAATCTCTTTAAAATTATATAATAGTAGAAATTGGTTAAAAATAATAGCTGCAGAACAGGCTATCACAGTGGACATAAAATAGGCTCCTGCACCTACCATTGTATTGTGCTGAACTCAGGATCAGGTGCACTGGAAATGGATATATGAGAAGGAAATATTGTGGACTTGCACAAAAAAAAAAAAAAAAGACAAAACAAAATAAAACAACAACAACAAAAAATCCCTGATGATCTGACAAGGAAATCTGAGCGTGAATGAGAACGGTTGGTGAGGACACGGCAGGACTGCACAGTCACTGGTCAGGAGTAACCCCTCCCTGCTGGATGTCCCCCGGCGGCCGATGCCTGCCCTGGATGAAGGAGCCCATCGCTCCCAGCGGCACTGCGGGGTCGGGTGGCGAGGTCCATGTGGGCGCCTGGGGCCACCATCACTGGGTTAGGCAAAGGGAACCATCCAGGTCCTGTTAAGTCTCTACGTCAGGCGAGCGCTCACTCAGAAATTACCAGTTCACATTCTGTCTCGAGCGTTCTTTCTCTTTGTTTTTGTTTCTTCCATATTTTCCACTGGAGGACCAACATTGCTGTTTCCAGGGGCTGCTGGCGTCCTCTCTCAGAGCCAGCGTCCTCCCGACGTGTGAGGCTCGCCTGCCACCCTGGTGCTGCGTGCCCTGGGGGCACAGGGCGCTGCCACCGCCATGTCCCCTCTGCTTCCCCATCGCGCGGCAGCTCGCCGGGGCGTCCTCTGCTGCGTCCCCTCTTGGCTGCTGCTGCAGCACCTCCTCCTCCTCCAAACAGATCTGAACCATGCTCTGGCTCGGGTCCCTCCTTTCTCTCTCTCTCCCCCTCCCTTTTAATTTACAGCAGAGGGTAGAAAGTAATTGCCTAGCCGTAGGGCCAGGCAGAGCACCGCACCCAGCTCTGCGGCTGCCGACGGCCTCGGCCCGCATCCACGGGGACGCTGGAAGGCAAGCTCCTGGGCTGGCAGAGCGGTCTCAAGTGCCAGAGCTGTCAGGACAGAAAGCCAGCTGGAAGCACTCCCTGCCAGAGCAGCCTGTTTTGGCCTTGGGTTTTCCGAGGAGAGCGGCGGTGCTGGGGCCTTGTGCTGCAGGCCCTGGGGGGGCTGGAAGCTGCTGCTCCCCGCACGAACAGCAAACACGGGAACGCTTTCAAGGGCTGCGCCGTGGACCTGTTCCCTCCGGGCCTGATCGCGGCCTTGTGTTTACGAGGTTAGGGGCGGGTGGGAGAGAGAAGATTGTATCTCAAGGAGAAGCTTTTTTGAGAGTAATTTTTAGATAAGGAAGGAAGAGGAGAAGCAGGCGTGGAAGGAGATGCACAGGAGCAAAACAAAGTATTACATTTTTAAGCCCTTTACAAAGGTCAAATCTGTCTAAGTCAGAAAGCAGCTCTGGACACAGATCTGCACTTGGCCTCTTCTCCCCTCTCAGAGCTGCTCGGGAAGACACTTCTGCCCTGTGCCTTCTGCGTGTTCATTTATATTTGCCTGACCTTAGGTGATAGCTGTGAGTCTCAGCCCCTGGAGTCCTAGTGGGACATGAGCTTCCTACTGCCACCTCCTACCCACTGCAGAGAGGCCCGGCACCCAGCAGCTGCTGGCCTTGGATGGACCCAGACCATCAGACAGAAGACAGCAGACTGGGGACAGGGAGTCCTTCCATCACCGTCCATCGGTGAATGTGAGGAAATGAGTGCATGGACCAGACCTCGCTCCTGGTGCTTCTATGTTGGAGACAGCTGTGAATCAAAATTACTCATGTTTTTAGTTTGTCGGTAACAGAACTGCATCACCATGACAAATAATGTAAATGTTTCTCCAGATGCATCAGGTTGAAGGGCTCCCCTGACCAGCTCTGCAGTCTTTTGCAGCTGAGGAAATGCCACGTAAAGCAAATGCTGCATGAAGCAACTACGTGCACAGAAGGTACCTACAGGCTGCGTCCAGGGCCCCGACCTCTCAGTAGGACAACTTTCACTGGGGGGCAGAGGGGAGCTCTGGGAGCACTGGGACCAGTACTTCTCTCTTGTGGGGATGCCAGGCCGTGAGGCCTCCATCCCTTGTGGGCCGATGGCTGTGGTTAGGCCAGGACACCGTGGCAGGAGAGAGAAACATTAACTTTATTGCTAATTCCCAAGCTCTTCCCTGATTTTTCTCCCTTCCCCACTAAAATTACCTTTTAATTGTACAATAGATTTGCTGCCTGTGCAGGGGAAGCAATTCTACCTGGGAGAGGGCTAATTAATTTTCCCAGACTCTGGGATCTCGATTTGTATTTGTTTGTTCTGGCTCCAGAAAGAACCTGACTCTTTTGCTGCGGTGCTGAGCAGAAAAGATAATTTCTTCTGAAAACTCTCCTTATCATGAAACCCTCCTTGAATGTTGATCCAATCTGTGTCAGGCAATGGTTTTAGTGCAGAAGTAAAACTGGAAAGTTATCTAAACAGCAGCATCACTTGGAGAAACTGCCTTGACCTTCTTTTTGCAGACATATTTGCTCTACTGGACAAGTACTTTCACCTTTTGCCTACCCTGTCCACCAATTCTTGTGTAATTCATAGGCATAATGTATTTTTCTTTGCCAGAATATTATAACTCCATCCAACAGCTTTAATTTCTGTGATAACTTTTTTTTCAAGCCAAAGTAGTTTTAATTAGATTTAGATTAATTTAGATAGTATAAACATGTTCCAAAAAATGTAAGACAGCTGCTCTGTCTCATATGATAAGCAAATTAAACAGGTCATGTTTTCATTCATCATAGCTGAGGATCAGGTGGCAGGGATAGATTGCAAAGGTAAAATGGATTTTTTCTAACAGATGCTGGCAGTGCTTTTGAACATGAAAGGATGCCGTTAAACTGCTGAACCTTAAGTGACAGCACAGTTCCTTTGCACAGAAAAGTTGTGTTCTGGCTATGCTGACAACATAAAATGTTCATGCCATCAAGAACAATCTGTTTCTGAGCCTCCCTTATGAGTACAGAGGTGGTAGCTGAGCATAACATATCTGAGGCAACTTTTTGATGGGTTCCCTTATGGAGAGTAGAGACTTCAGGGAAAAAGGCTTGGAGAGGAAGGCAAATTACAGATGGTGTAATACCCTATTGATGAAAGCTATGACATACGCATGGGTCTAGGAAGCAGGAAGTAGATCCTCATCCACAGTTTGATTCATACCAAATCTTGGAGAAAGTTTCCATCTGGCCTTTTCGTTTGGCCCCATATGCAGCTAGAGATCTGCCTCCAAATGTCATTCTCAATCTGGATTCAGCCTGTGAGCAGCCTGCTTTTCCAGGTTACAGTAGGAGCTTTAATTTGGACCATTAGTAGTTTGTGTCTTCATTCTGATTTTAAAAACATGGCTGAGAAGTTTTAAACCCTTCAGATTCTGTTGTCATTGACCAAAAAGACTGCTAAAATCAAAAACTTTGTTTTCATTGTTTTGAGTAAGAATGTCGATGACACTAATGCTGCCTCTACCATTCAAACTGGAGTGTAACTCTACCTTTTATCCTGTTGCTGTAAAAAAAAGAGGCTGTACATCTCATTAACCTGGCTGTGAGCTTGAGATCTCTAAAAAGCATGTAAGACTGACTCCTAAGGTGCTAGGGGAAGCTATTGCATAACTGAGTTTTCACTTTGTAGATGTGTATCTGTGTAAGATATCTGTAGCTATCATGGATGGGCATGTTTTGTCTTGCATTACTTGCATGGCTCTAGGTATTTGTGTAGTCTCTATTTTGTGGTTTATTTCAAAAAAAAAAAAAAAAAAAAAGCTTGCTTCCTTCCTTGCCACAGATTGTGAACAATAGCTTTGACTAATTTAAAAGGGTTTTGTTTCTTAGATTCTGAAGAGATGATACTATCATGAGAAAACTAACTAAAAGAATGAATTTTACATTTAATTTGGCATGCAGTAAAGTCAGTTCTCTCCCGGGAATTGAGTTTTCTCTTCTGATGGATCCAACTGCCAAGAAAGTTTTTGTATAAATGTCTTTTTAATATACCGTCCTTATTATTCTATGAAATTCTTCTGAAAAATGAGGACAGTAGCTATGACTGTTCAGCATCCTTTTTTCATATTATTTCAGTATTTCCTTCTTAAAGATTTTTTAAGCAAATTGCATTCCTCTAATACAATCTCCTCACAGCACTGGCAGCAGCAAACTTTAGAGATGTACAAAAGCTGCGTCTCATATTGTGGATGGTGTAGAAGGTGATAAGAAGCTTAGAGGAGAAAATAGCTTGGGAGAAAGGAGGATTAACCTCTCTTACTGAGAGTGGAACAGATACCAAGAAATTATATTTGGCTTGAGCTGCATTCCTAGTTTGAATTCATTCAAATGTGGGGGAGGATGTTCTGGGGGAGGGTGTGTGGGAAGGAGCTGTAGTTCTTGTATTTTGCACTCTGACTGCATCTGCAGCAGGGAGTCGGTAGCTGTTTTGATTAAGTAAAATCTTTTTGTTACTGGGAAGAGTAATTCTTTAAAAAAGCCTCCTCCCTGCTCCTCCATTTCTGACAGCTCTTCCTTCCTGAGCTGCTCCATCTTTCTTTGGGCTGTTCCTCAGAAACGATTCATGGGGTGGATCCACCAGCAAACAGCACCAGCGACCGCGGCTGACTCCCAGCTCTTGATCTTGGGATGGACAAGGAAATGCAATCCTCTTTTGTGGAGGATTTTGAGTCCGGTCATTTTGGTACCGTTCCAATCCAAACCTAAACCCAAGGATTTCTGAATTCCCCACAAAAGGGAGCAGTGCTTTAGGGGGAATGGGGACTTGTGGGCTGTCCTAGAGCTGCGGGTCTCCAGCTGTGAAGGAGACCACATGGTGGGTTCTCCTGGAGCTGCAGAGCCTGAGACTACAGGCCCTTGGAAGCGGGGTGAGCATGAAGGTGTAACTTAACATTGAGAAAGGCAGGCAGGGCCTCCAGTACAAGTATGAAACAAAAACTGCAAACTCCCAGCGGACTCTAGGCCTCCTGCTCTTAGAAACCTCCCTGGTGCTGCAGAGCTCCTCTGCCTGGGCAGGAGGCCAGGCTTTCTGCATGGGTGACTTGGAGAGCACAATTCTCCTGGGGCTTAAAAATCTCAGCCTGAACTCTGCCTCTCCAGGGAAAAATGCCGTACGTTTTGGATCTGTGTCCGTCCCTCTCCACTATTTCCTCTTCCTCAGCAAAAATCTGTGGCATATAGCTAACAGGGAAATCGGGTGTTTAAACTTTTGCTGCTTGGCCTAGCGTAGCAGTTGTACCCATGGGGTCCAAAGGATGGGTCTCAGCATTCAGCCACAAACCTGGCTATTGCTAACGCGTCTTGTGCTAGCCTCAAGGAGTGTCGGCATTCTCCCTTTGCTCATACTTAGGGCTTTCCTACCCCATCCATGGCACAATTCCGGTTGCCCTACTAAATATTTTAGAAAACAGCACTTCAAACAAAATCTCCAAGGCTTAATTTAGACAAGAATTTTTAAAGTTTTCCATAGACATGAAGTCACCAGTTGGCACTAATCTGTGTTTATAGAAATAAACTCTGCTGGTTATTATTTGCTTTTCTGTTGGTTAAGCTCCTTTAACCCATGCTGTCTTTCACACCAGCCTCCACTCAGCAGTAGCCTGACAGGTGGTGAACTTCTAGATCAGTCAGTATTTCAGTGGTCAAACAACTTCCACAACAAACTAGCTTAAGAAGTATCAAAGTCAAACCTGAATGATACTCCCTCCTGCTTGGCTGTTAGATTAAACATCTCTGGCTGTGCCTGAATCCCTTTTCTGTGGTAATCCCTTTCCTTGGCCCCTCAACCTAATGAAGGCAACAGCTGGAATTTAAAGCAAATATTACAGAATAATTGTGTGGAACAAATTTTGAGTCCATGATAATTGTTTGCATGATAAAGAATGATTTGGAAGTGATATCTGTTCAGTCAGCAAAGAGAATTACACCTTGGGCTGCTCTGACCCATTGGTACAAGTTATATTTCAGACTTCAGCAGACGCAACGATCTGCTCACAAAGGAGCACTAGATCAATAATAAAGTATAGAAAATATTTGGAAGATAGTTTTTAGAAATGGCAATCAGAACCTATTGGTATGTGATACATAAACAGAAAAAGCAAAAAGAGATGAAAAATTATAGTATTGATTTTGGATTTTTCCCCTTCTAATAGATTTCTAGATATCTGTAACAGAGACTGTAATTTAAAAAGTGTTATGGAATGACAATCAAAATCTAATATTCCAATGCACTGTTTCAGAGAAGATGGTAATCGTGAAAACTAGCAAAACCACTGAATTCAAAGAACCTATCCTGAGCAAATGTCTAAATTACATATTATTTCTGTCACTTTCAGGAACATCAAAATGAGCATGCTTCTTTAAGCAATGTCCAAAGGGGAGAGAAAGGACTTCATTGTTAATGTTTATGGTGTAAATGTTTTTAAGCATTAAATGGCAGCCTATATTGTTTATATTGGATTTAGATCCAAAGCAGCTCTTGAAGCTGTTTTGTCAGGTGTTAAACTGCACGTAAAGACGCCACGTTACTGACTACTGCAATTGTACCATAAATTATCACATGATAAAAAGAGGACAATGCACTACTGTTGTAAAGAAGAGCTATAAAGCATATGAATCTTCCACAGATACTAATAACATGACAGTCACAAGATTGAGTCACAAGTGTGCGTATTTTTATGTTGTCTGGGCCTGAAGTTTTTGTTTACCTTAAATCTGTTTTCTGCCTGTGCGTTGTTGAGGTGTGCAAGTGTTTATGGTCAAGTGGATCTGAGGCTGAACACATGACCCAATCCCAAGATCCTGGAGGTCAGACGAAAAGCCATCATTTCTCTTGTGTCTACCACTAGGTTTGCGGAACACAGATATTTATATATGTGGGGGGTGGGGGGATGAGATTTTTGCTCTATAAACTTGTCACTTTGTAGAAATATACAGAGTGGTTGTTTGTTTCTAAATGTAAATCATGAGGCACAAACAGACATTAGGACTGCAAATTCTATCTGATAGATTCAGTACAAGACCATGCACCTAGGATGGATATTTCAAAGCTCACGAAAACAACAGATCAGTGTTTAGCTGCAATTTATTTGCAGGCTGCAGCTGAATTGGTTAACAGCTGATGCAAGTTGTTCTGAGTGAGCAAAGGGCCCATCCTCCTTGTACCTCTACTGAAACGCAGAAAGACCTGTAGAAAATACTTCTTCCAGTTTTGAGGAAACCGTCCTGTAGCCTTCAATTACTTTTTGTTTTAATCCAGTTTATAAGCCTAATCCTTAAAGGCAAATAAAGGTAAGCAAATGGGAATGTTCATAATTTCCTTCTCTAATTGATTTATGGTAGTTTTGGTTGTGTTGTGCTGGAAACCGAAGTCATAGTTTGCATTCTTAATATCATATAAGAGACTCTTTAGAGGATTGTGTTTTACTGGCTCAAAGTGCATGGATATTTCAAAGTGGCAGCATACAGCTACAATCTCTATTATCTGCCAGCAATACATATCCCAAGGGTATTATGTCCAGAATGCAAATATATTGTTTTTAATCATAATAATATTACTGAACCTTCCACATATCATTTTAATGTCTTGAGAAATATTTAAATTAAGCTTTACATTCGCCCACTCAGCCTAATTGGCCTTGCCTACCCTAAACTTGGATTACAGAATTTTGCATCTCTGTAAAATATATTCCTTGCAGCTTCAATCTTTCCCTTTTCTGACACCAGGCATTGTATAGGTTTGTATTGCACAAGCATGCAGTGCAATTAGGAAATTTTCCCTTTTGTTTTGTTTCACCAGAGGTTGTAGCGTTATAATTCTTAGCTGTATTGCATGGGACTGGCAAACATGTGAGCAACTTGTGCTTTATGTTCAGGCAAAGAAAAGTTCTCTAAATCTGACTAGCAAAAGCACGCGGTTCTCACAACTGTTCCCTCGCCACCACTGGGTTGTATTCCTCCCTGTTTGCAAGATGGTGTATTTTCAGGATTTGACAAAGTTTTGATTGCCTGACATGGAATAACTTTGTACGTTTATTTTGTTAGTATTCTTTAAATTGTCATATGTGTTATAATCAATCCCACTATTTGGGTCTGAGACTGAGAATGGAACGTTGAAATAGCATCTCAATTCCTACTAACTTCAATGGAAGTATGTGGTATTGTTCTTCCAAAAAACAATCTTATAAAATTTTCAGGACTCAGCAAAGTTTAAAAAAAGATTGGTTGTTCTTGTGTTTTGTTTGTTTGTTTGTTTTAAATCATGGCTGTGGACTATCCAAAGAGTGTGTTGTAATAGCAAGTGTTAGGATGCTTGTTGTACAAGAACTCTGCAGCAGCAGGAGAAGATAAATCAACAAACACTTTGTGCATTAGCCAGGGAAGAGGAGTACCTGGGAATGGTTTTGTTCTCTGTCGGGGCTGTTAAAGTTCCATTGAGTGAGAAGAGCTGAGAGATGGTGGAATAAAAAAAAAAAAAAAAAAAGGCTTTTGCTTGCTCTGCTCCTTTTGGACAACTTTTTATTGCTCCTGAAAGCCAGAAAGATGAGCCAAAGATGATTTAGGAGGTGAAATTCTTCCCTAGCTTTGTTTCCCCTTCCTGGTTGATATCTTACAGAAGGATCCTTATGAACTATTTTTTTTTTTTTTTTTTTTTTTCCCCTTCCTTCCCATTGCCATGCTGCCTATTGCTGAGCCTTGGTTCCCATCAAAGAATTTGGGGAAAAGAGGACTTTTCATTACTTTCTCTTGCTTGTAGTCTCTTCTCTGGGGATTAAAATTCAACTTTCTGTAATCTCTGTCCTTAAGGTACGTTAAAGCTTCCTTTATCCTTCCGACAGACACCCAGCTATTCTTAATAGGATCATTGGAGATTGTCCTTCCTAAGCTTGTTATAGGCTTGAAGAGGTTTGCTGTGATTCAGGAGAGCAGAGGAAATCTTGAAAGAAACATCTTTTCTGGATCATGTCTGCGTAGTCCCTTGGAAAGAGCTCCTTTCACATTGGCTAGCACTTTATTAGTCAGGGCAGTTAGCTCAGTTTCAGCACCACTTTGCTTTTGTTTTTATTACCTATGTAACTGGGAAATGATTTAAAAGTCCCAAAATATTCTGAAAATGAAGAAACAATTATAGGATGGATCATTTTGAGGACATCTAAAATAGAAAGTCCAATCTCTTTTTAACCCTCTGCCTCTATCTCTTTTATATCTCAGAACAGGGCATGTCAATATGAATAAAGTGTAGCTTGAGCTGTGAAATAATTACCGTGAGAATGAAATTTGGCAATGTTAGCTGGTGATCACTAACTGAAACACCTAGCAATCAGTTGTGGCCATAAGCCATGGCTATCAGACCACAGCTTGGTCAACCACATGAAATGATACTGTCAGAGTAAGTTATTCTCCCAACATCAACCTCATCAAGTCCTCATGAGGCAATAGCAGGGCTGACATTGAGATGACTTCTTTGTATTTGATTGAAAGGATAGTCTCAATAGTTCAAATTTGACCCCTCATCCACGGGTAACTGAGGAAAATGTGCCTCCTGCTGTAAGTGTTGTTGGAGCAAGAGGGAAGGAAAGGGCTAAACAGCCAGCTCTCCTGGATTTATTGCAGAAGGACATCTGGTTCCCTTCTCTGCCAGCCTGTGTTCTGAGAAAGGCTCGCCAGGTGACTGGGGATTATGGAAAGTTGGGTTGGGTGAATGCATTTTTTTCCTCAGAAGTGTCATTTACACTCTTTGGTAAAAGTTGTGGGTAATAGTGCTTTGTTTTCTTTTAACCACTATCCTCCGATTATTTAAATGGTAAATTTTGCTATGTGCATTTAAGGTATTTAGGATCAGGTGGCCATCTCACATTACTGCAAGTAGTAAGGTTCTGGTTAAAATGTAGGTAAGCTTAATAGCAACCTGGTAAAAATAAATACCAATGCGCTTGGTTTCATTTTGGCAAAAAAGAACAAATACTCCCTGCTGATATTTCCCACAATCCTTATAGCTTCATTTAAAGACTTAAAACATGATTAGTTTATATTTCATTTAATAAATTTGTATAAAATGGTATAATTTGTATTTATTTATTTATATATATTTTTTTTAACTGGAATCACCAGCCACATAGTTAACATTGGCACACAGACACTGCACAGGCAACCTGATTTCTTTTCCCCACCCAGTGGATGCCCATTTCTGCAATTCCCTTGTAGTAAATGAGGTTACTGGGGTAGAGGGGGACCAAGCTCCTGCTGTGTAAATCTGCAAATCTCAGTTTGGGTAGGTTCCTGTCTCACAGAAGCCAGTCTGCAGGATTTCTCAGGACCCTCATCTAATGCCATATTATATTAAAAAATATGCTATTATAATTTTAAATGATGAATATGTTGAGGTAAAAAACATGCTTGTTATCTAAATTGTTTTCATTGCTACTCATTATTTATTTTTATTCAACTTTCATTTTCTTGTCCCATTTTATAGATAGCTTTATAAAACCTACACTGTTTTAGCACACATACCTTGCCTAGCTATTATCAGGAAGCACTTACTAAAAAAAAAAAAAAAAATGTTGTGAGGTCATTAATGTAATAATTCTTCCTGACAGGTAAAGAGTTAAATTCATAACAAGTTCCCAGCACTAAAAGGGCAGAGGATTAATTTCTGCCTGTTGTGAACAAGGTAGTCTTGATAGTGAAAATACCAAGCAGCTTTTTGGTCATCCAGAACATCAGTCTATTTGCCAGGACCTGCACAGACTGCTCCAGTATGAAATTGCAATAGCTGAGCAGCTGGTTTAAAATATCTGGAAGGAATATAACTTGGATTATCTCAGGAAGCAATTACTAAACAGCAGTAATTTATGAGGGATTGACTCTGCCTTTCTCAGTGGTGTAAATCCGGTGTACAAGCACTTTTTAGAACAAATTGCCACCAGAACCATTTTTTCCTTGAAAGAAATAACTTGGGTGCTATGAATGTCTGAAAACTGATTTCTTCTTGAAGCTATTCAGAGTGAAAGCGTGTTTTGGCCAAAGGATGGATTTACATTGAAACACTGATCAAAACGCCACCTAGGTTCAAAGGCAAGTGCCTGGGCTGGATTTTTCTCCCCTGCTGCCATCGTATCCAGAGGGCTACTCTGCATCCCAGTTTTCCTGCTGGTTCCAGCAGGAGACTCCCCTGGACCTGCCGGGGTTGCAGTTTCAGGACAGCACGGCTGTATTCACATAGCTGCATGCTTTTGTAGTTAATGTTTTTCACAGAATTCTTCCTCTGCAACAAGTTTCAGGGACACCGCTTCTCATCCTGACTAGCAGCTGAAACTCTCCCATCTCCTGGTCCAATGGAGACTGTGTTTTGGGCACACTCACCCCACTGTAACTAGGCTTTATTTACCAACTATAAGCCACGCATTGCTGATTCCAGACAGTATGAAAATGAATCATCAGCTGGACGTTCTGAGTACGTCACTGTATGCTGATACCAACTGCACGTGGGAGTGATAATGGTCCCTTGCTGGTCTGGTTAATGAAACCTTCTGTAGGCGATGCTGCTCTCAATCTGTTTGCAAACAAACAGCCAGCAGCAGATACGCCTGCAAGGCAGACCGTGTGTTGAGATTTGTGTGGCATCATTATGCGTGTGTAGGCAGTTAAGATATTTGCGGTGAAATCGTGGCCTCATTGAAGTGGGAGGCAGCTTTCCCACTGCCTTCACTTTGGCCAAATACTGCCCTTTCTGCTGGTATTTACCCAGAACACTTGACTGAGTTCAGTGGAGACTAAATGACATAAAATTCAGCAAGATGCCGTTGCCTTACAAAACGAGCTCTGAAATCAGTTGACATACGTGGGCTTTGTATTTATTCCACTGTCTAAATTTTGTGGCAGTTTTCACTCTGAATGGCTTTAACTTGGAACGTAGCAGATATATGAAGATGATCTGTAAGCTCTCTGTAGGCATTTGCAATTTTCTTGCTAAACAATTCCCTATGTAATACAAATATTCAGCCTGAATTTGATCATTTAAAGTCCATTAATATGGCAAAGTACATAGGTTTCCAGAACAAGATGACCTACAGATGCCTGATGGACTAAAGCACATTTTAAAAGTGCTTTCATGTGTATTTTCTTTCATGTGTATTTTCCACAGAATAATAGAAAGAGGAAAGCCTGATTTTTAGTATGTAGCAGCAACATCAGTGTATTATGTGAAGGCTGAACTTGTCTCCGTATTTCTGTGTTGATCTGAATGTGCTGGGTTTCCTCGGGGTTCAGTTCCAGGCAAGGAAACACTTTTGCACAAAGTCTATGAATTATTATTACTTTATAACTCTGGGATATAAAAATCCCAGGTATTTCTTTGCTTTTAGAAAAAACTGTAGGTTTTTTAGCAGTGTATAACAAGGGTCGGTGAATCTGGAGGGAGAGGGCATATAACCTCTGGAAAGAGACTGTGCAATTATCACTCACAATACCATTCAGTAATGCTGTCCCCACTGTGACATATCCATCTTAGACTGCAAGACATATAGCTGTGCCTTATCATCAAAATCTATTTCAACTGGTATGGCTTAGATCGTCCTGTTTTCTCATTTGTCTCTGGTATTTCCTGGTCTTTAAATCTCCAGACCACCTGGGGCTCTTAACCCCCTTTAATAAATAGGTCCATCACATTTCCCCTGTGCTCAAAAATGGCACAGCTGCTTCCAATATGCTATGCGGGGATCATAAAAATAAGTACAGTATAAAACATTATTACAGCCCTATTTCCATTTTCTCCAGCATGGCTCATTTCAAGACATTAGCTGTTCTGCAAACTCTGCTGTGATTGTTCTTTTCAGTTGCTCTCTTTTAAAATATCCCGATCAGACACTGGTATCTTAGGCCGTGGCTGTTTAATAGCCTCGACCAAATCTGCATGTTTAAAAAAGGTGAGCAGCATCCTGTCCCCAGAGCTCTTCATCCCCCAGAGCAAGCTGCTTCCTCTTCTGCTGGGCTCTGGGATGCGGGGCAGTGTCTGTGCATGGTCTGCTATAGCGGGTCCTCAGTTTCTCCTCTGCTTTCGGTGTCTGCAGGCACCATCTCTCGTGGACAATAGTCTCTCCCGCTAATGGGTCTGGACAGAGAGGAGCCGGGGCTTTCAAACAATATTTCCCTGAAATACTGCCTGAACTCGTGCTGCATCTGTGACCTGGGCTAACAGAGTAGCTGTCAAAAGCTGGTGCGTGTTGTTTGGGTTTTCTATTCCTAATCCAGTCATTCTTCTCACATCAACAGAGACAATATAAATGTCTGTATACATACGTCTCTGCAGAGCTCAGGGGTTTATTTAAACACGATACAGGATGTTTTCAGGAATTAGCAAAATGTGGGTGATGCTGGCCTTGCTGAGGCTCAGCACCAACACGCTGACTCCAGCATGGGTCAGGATTTTACTCAGCCCACTCGTACTGTACATTGCTTACAAACTGTGAGCAGTTGCAAATAAGGAGCAAACAGTTCAGACGTTCCTCATTTGTATTTAACCTATGTTATAAGCAGACATCTGCAGATCATTATACAGAAAGAAATCCATCATGTATCAGAGGTAGTAAACCTAACTCTCAGCCATAATCTGTTATGTTTTGTTTTCATGGTGTCATTTTTGTTTCTTTTTTTGTGAATGTTTTTTTAGTCACTTCAGAGGTGCCATTACATAGACTCAACATCAACATGTGTGCTAATTGACAATAATCTTTTTAGATTACTGCATTTACAATTCCTCCTCCTGGAGAACAAGGTTGTGTATGTGATTTATGAAGGAGAAAGTGCAGCAATACCATTTTGTTGGCTCCCAGTGTCTGATGACTTACACCTAAGGCTGCTTGTGGCATTAATATACTTTACCTGGTCCTTTTCCAGGAGCAAGACAACATTTTTGGTGCCTCTCAGCACGTTCCCTTGGTGCAGACAGCTGCAGTATCGCCATTTCCCAAAAGATATCCGCCTCCCCGGGGCTCTCTGAGAGCAGGCATCCCCTGTCCTGAGCTTGCATGGCACCCCATGGGAGTCACTGCGCCTACATAGTCAGAGCTGGCAAGCCGCAGCCCTGTGCAGCAGAAGTGTGGGCACCACCTGAGAAAGGCTTTCTTTTCCTGGCTCTGTTCGCCCAGTCCGGGGACATGAGCAGAGGACCTCCAAGGAATTGCCACCCTAACGTGTGATGTCGTTCAGACGGTTCAAGGATTTGGAAATTTCAGAAATGAAATGTGTTTCCAAGAAAGAGATGGATTACTTCTCTCAGTTTAAAAGCGTGAACTACATGCAAGATCTCTGTTAGTAACAAATGACTGAGGGCTTTCTCTGGTGGGATAAACCTTGAAGTACTTACTTCTGCAGATGATTCTGTCTTCTTCTCACATATCGTTTTTCTCGCTACATTTGCTGTTTTTCAGTACTGTCAGAGACTAATAAGGGCTTTAACCCTCAGAACCAAACTTCTCTTGAGTGGCCCCATTCTGAGCTTGGCGTGCCCTTCCGGGAATGCGGACACATTGCCATAGCATCAGAGCATCATCAGAAAGATACAGGCTGTGACCTCACAGGGGCATCACAAAGCAACAGCTAAGAACTGGATAGAAAAGGCCCTATTGCCACCGAAATATAGTTTCATCACAGCCAGCGTGGAAAACAAGAGCTGCAAATGATATTTTATCTCCTAGAGATGATTTTATTTCCAGCTTTGCTTCTCTGTATGGCCAACTGCAAAGATCTTTAAAAAGCTGGAAATCTGTTCTTAATCCAGTCCATTTAGGCTTAAGTATTGCTACAAAAGCAGATAACAAATGGATAACAAAATGCTCCTCCCCTAGAAGTACTTCTCAAAGTTTATTTAGAGAATAACAGGGCTTTCAAATGAACTCAATCTTTAACTAAACCCTCATCATCATTTTAATGTTTCTCTTGCCTTCGCACAGCTAAAAGGCACTGATTATGGATCTGATCACCAATTAAGTGGTCCAACAATATCCCCAGTAAGGAAAAAAAATTACTTGAGCTAGAATAAATGTTCCAAGTTTGACTATAAAAATGATAAATGACAAATTGGCAAGTGGGCAAAGTATTTTAAGAATTTTTAATGATCAGAGAGCCAGACGGAAGTTATTGTGGTTATTTTGGGCATAAAGAAAATCCAAAATCCCAATTTGCCCCAAGATTTTCACTATTTTCCTTTTCTAATAGTCTTCCATATTTTCTCTGAAGTTTTTTTGCAGGATTAAATATAAATACATATTCAGTGATAATGGGTCACTTTGCATTCTACTTTCTGCTTTAGACCCTGTTCCTGGACTTGCATTAAGACTGTCTGTAAATCCCACGGTAGATTAGACCTTATTATCAAACATCCTAGGCCTTCCATGGTCTCAGAATGAAAAAGATATGAGATTATTTCCATTCATATCTCTGTTGTCCAGAACATATTTGCACCATTCAGCATTAGGAGCGCAGCTCGTGAACTAATTGCCGCAACCTCACACACCCATGAACCTGGCTCCTTTCCATGTGCATGAATCATTCACAAGCAGGCCTGGATCCCTGTGAGTGTGAACAACCACTTATTTTTAGAAACCACTTATTTTTGTCAAGAAAGTGTTGACTTCTCTGCTGGGTCCCTTGGGTTCTCCTGCTCTCCAGTGCCAGCAAGGCCCCGGTACCACCAGCCGCAGTGCTGCTGCGCTGCCTTTCCTATCAGCAGGGCAATGTGGTGAGCAGCCACTCGTGGCTTTCAATGCTGAGACGTACGAACACAAGTAATCTGTGACATCTGAGGGAGACTTGTTGCTGTTAAGCCGGGCAGCTCTGGATTGTCCCTCTCTGCCATTAGGAATAAAGTTTTCTCTCTCTTCCAAAAATGGTAGTGAAGCTGGAAAAGAGAACTGTTTTGTTCTGATGTGATGATAAAAGTGAGAGATTTGCTATGTTTGCACATCACGCTTCTATTCTTGAAATGACTTTTACGAACAACGGTAAGGAAATTAAACAGGATTTGAATTTGCCCTTCAGGTTATAAACAGCTCTAGTATTTACAATGCACTTTGCACTTGACTCTGTTGTAGCAGGAATGTTAACAGCAGCTAAATTAAAGTTGCCTAAAGATTTCCATTAGCCCAGGCGAAAGATATTTGTAAGTGCGTGTGTATATAATCTTTCACTTGCATGAAAAATCAAATAGTTATTTGTTGTAATTCTTTCCATATTCATTTTTAGCTATGTTAAAAAGAAGCTCAAACTTCTCAGTGTATGTCAGCTTTTGGCTCCAGTTTTCTATCTTTTCTCCTTTTTTGGCTTTTTTTGTCAAGGTCGGGGATTGTGAGAAAGCTCTGGTGTGAGACTCGAGCTGTGAGCAGTCACAGCTATACATGGGTTTGCAGGAGGCCCAGTACCGAGCACCAGCTCAGCCAAGAGCACTGGGAGGAGCTCGCTAGCTCCAGCCTCCCTGTGTGGCAGTCTGTGGTTGGCAAATGGAGCCTTAGGGTACCATTTGGTGACTTGTTGAGTGTCGTGGGTTGTTGCCTGGCAGAGAAGAGCGTGTGCCTTCAGTTTTTGTCCTGTCAGGAGAGTGAATATTTGTAGAGGTCATGGCTTCTTGGGTGTGCTTTTTTGCCTTTTTCTTTTTTTAAGAAAACAAAAGAAAAGATAATTAGAATTTATTCTCCTGTACTTGTAAGAATAAGACTTTCAGATTGGCCTGGCTCATTACTATAGTATATTTTAAATGTGTGAATGAGACTCTTTTTCCATCTCTGAAGCAATGCATAGACAATAGAATTAAGAAATTTAAGTGGCCTGTGAATAAACTGTCACACTGTTTAGACCTAATGATAACTGAGCAGAAGCTGAGGAACCGCTTTGCATGCAAGTTGACGTGCTTGTTTTATAAGCAGACTTGTCTTGTCAGGCTAGAGGGATACATGGGCAGAAGATCTATAACTGCACCTCTCGGGCTTAGGGGAGACGGTCACCTCCAGCACGATTTCAGGGCCCCATGGTGTTGGATACTCACCCATAAACTGTAGGATACTGGGTTGTTGAGCATTTGAATCTATAGGAAGGCTTCGGAGAAGCACCCCGAAGAACTTCAGCTTTACCTTTCTTCACCATCAAGAACAGCGGCCTCCATCCATATATCCTGAAGAATTCCTTCTGTCCCAGCGTGGGTCTCTTCCCCTCTTGCCCTAGGGTTCATTTTTATTTGCTATCCAAACATCTTTCTTGATCAGCCACGTAACTGAGAAAACAGTTGAGACTTTCCTCTGTCCTCCCACTGAGTGACTGTCTTTAAAATTAGAGTTGTTTCTATGCCTCATGTAACAGATGCAGAAATGGGCATACATTGCTATTCAGCCTTGAATTGAGGTGCCTTTGCTCCGATAGTCCACGTCCCACCACAAGCACTACTGGAGGCTGCGAAAGAACTCTGCTCCTTGCAAACACAGGGTAATTCACTTGCCTCAGTTGGCCTTATCTGCATCTCTAGTAGATCATGGCTTAAATCTTGAAGTACAAAAGCTTAATCATTAAAAATATTCTCACAGATAAATAAAAAATCTGGAAACTTCGGCATTGATATAAATATTCAAACTGTTTTTGAAGTTTGTTAAATTTTTGATAGTGGAAATGCCAATCAGCTCGTGTCCCTGGGCCCATAACCATTCCTTTTATTTTGCAACCCTATCTTCTAAACTTTCCCTAAAGTACCTGCTCTGTTGTCTATCCATTTTTAAAGGAAATGAGCAATCTTACATGCACTGTGCCAGGTGAGACCAATCTAGCAATTCTAAGTGATTCAAACTATAGTATTAGGATGTCCTCTCTAATATTTTTCCAGTCCTTTAATTATAGAGATTCTGTGTCGGCCAAGGTATCTGAATGAGACTCTTATCATGCATATATATTTTTTTCCTATAGGTTACACTACCTCAGTACTTTGCATATTCAGTTATAACATTATTTGGTTACACAATGCGATGTGCAATTCCTTCACCGCTGCAGGTTTTGCTACCGGTAAGGCTCCCATTTCCGCAGCCAGAAGATATACTGGGAGATTCCTTTTTCAAAAGCTAACTAAACTAACAAAGCAATTATGGATTGCAATTGATATGTCAATGGCATGTGTATTCTTTACAAAATCAGGTTAATCTGGGAGAGTTTATTAGCTGTGGTCCATCTCCTCAGAGTAGCAGCATGGAAGGGAACTAGTATTTCTGAAACACTGATAGAAGTTGTACATGGGGGAAATGCTGCATTTCCTTTGTTCTTTACATGTTCTATAAATATTTCATGTGTTTGTTAAAGCTGTGTTATTTCTGGAAGCGTGCCTACTCTCTTGTTTAATTTTTCCTGAATCCTTAAGGGCTGTAGATAGCTTGGGATAGACGGAGATTTAACATTCCGTATTTATGCTCTTGCTAATAGGCACCACATGAAGATTAGGAATGTAAACGGGTTGTGAGGAACAGAGAGGGAAATTTTTAGCACATCTAAAAAAGGACATAGAGTCCTTTGGGTAAAAGACATTTCTATTACTCATACTTATGACTTTCCGTCCTTCTTACAGAAAAAAGAATGAGAAGGGTCATCAGAGCATCCTAAACTTGACCAGATATCAGAATAATCCTGCTGAGTTTTGCATCTTGACACTTTGAATTACAGCAAAAGAATTTTTATCGATAATACCTTGCTTTTCCATCACTGTATATTCATTTATCACAGCCAGTGGTTGTTCCCAGCTTCTCTTGATCATAGCCAGCTTCTTTCCCTTGGGAGAAAGTATTTCTTCATACAAAAAGGTTCTCCATTTACCTCTGCAAGTAAATATAACCACTTTGTTTCCTCTTTCTTGCTGAAATACTCCTAAGACACGTGCCTCCCCCTGCCCAGCTCTGAATGAACATCTTTAATGTTCTGTCTATGGCAGTATGTGCAACAAAGATGCTTAAATATCAGAGAGAGAAATAAATAAAACCTCGTGTCCATAAATATGCTGAGATAAATGAATAAAAATGTTGAACTGCTTTCAGAAATAAGTCACTACCACCCAGTTAGAAACACAGGTCAGCCGATGAAAATTTGTGTGGATCACAAGCATGAGTTTTAGCGTGGTCATTTTGTATAAATCATTCTTTAAAGTGGAGTATAGAGACCCATGTTCCTCAGGTGCTCGTGAAAATTTTACTCATGTTTTTATTTTGCATTCTCTTCCACTGTTTGTTTGTTTGTTTAAATATCCCTATGGAGGAGTCGTTGCAAAATGAATCATGGATAACAGTTCTCTGATCTTTCAAATATAGTGGTAATGCTGTTTTGAAAGGAGTCATCCCCAGAAAAGGACTCATTCTCCTGAGCAGTTCCCTTTTCACCTCAGGGCCCCGTATCTTTGCCTGGAAATTCAGCAGTGACGCTGGCTTGGTAATGTCTGTTGGGAGTCACTAGAAAAACATAGAAAAGCTGTGCATGAATAGATTTTCCAATGCAACTGGAAAAAGAATGATTTCACCTTATGCCATGTACAGAGGTGAAGTAGTTTAAATGTATCCTTAGGCCTAGAATCGTATGGTTTCAGGATATATTTTCCTCGATTATTGGCATCTTCGGGCTGAACTGATAATGTACAGGATATTTGATACAACACTAGATAGATATATGTAGGGTGAGATTTTGATGGCACTATAAATAGTGAAAAACAGCTTACTGCATGAGGAGTCCAACTAAAAGCAATGGAATTCCTCGCAGCATAAAGTGCTGAGCAGAAAGCATAGGGCTCTCAAAGAGTGGTTTCTTGTGTTTTGAACTCCTCCTCCTACAAGGTAGGAAAGGTAAGGTGTATATTGAGAAAACAGGAGGCTGGCTGGTGCATTAAATCTCAAGGCCCTTTTTTCTATTTCCAAAAAATAGAGCAGGAATCCCATGCACACCCCAGAAAATAAAAGGCCTAGAGAACAGAGGCCTGAATTGTCTGATCGCCCCAGGGATTCAACATTTTTATTTGTAGTGATGATATCCGTAAGAAAGTACGGCAGCGGCTGATTCACAAACCATAATGGGAGTTTCAGGGGTATTTGCTCAGTGAGCGAAATCTTCGGATCACGACTACAAGTCTTGGCAATTGCTCAGTTAATTTTATTGCAGTTTTAAAATTCATCTGTTCTATTTCCACGTGAAAAACAAAACCCATGCAGGTTTCTTATGTTGTATTGGCATTCTCCCACTTGAAGTTCCAGCTTTGTTTGAGGTCCCACATATCAAAATGGAGACCCCAAAGAAAAATCAGTGTGTTCCTTGTTTCTCTAAGGCAATAAATAACTAAGAAAAATTCTTTGCCTAAAAATTCATCAGTTTAGTGGTTTGGCTCCACATCCAAATGCCTACCAACACTTTACCTGAGTGTAACTATTTAGAAAGCATCTTCTTCAGTAAGCCTAGCTATCCAAATTGAAGTAAAAAGAGCTTTTGAAGCAGTCAGCAGCTCTGCATCCTTCAGCAATGCCACATAAAACTATGTGAAGTAGACACCTCTTAGACAAAACAAAAGCTTCTCCTGCCAACAGAGGAGGAAGATCAAGCCATTTAAAAAAAAAAAAAATTGTTTTGCCCTAAAATGTGTTGGCAGTTGTCATGCCAGAGTCTGGGCCCGTTTTCCTCCTGCCACAGGTAGATGAGACTAATGTTGTAGATGTCAGCACCACTGACACAGCCGTGGCCTTCATTATGATCCCCATTTATACTGTAGAACATCCCACAAGAGGATAGGCCCTTTAAACATAATGCCGTAGGGAATTTCCTTCAATAAAACCTTGTCTGGGTACAGTAGCTCTGGGGTTTTGTGTCATCTCTGTGGATTGCCTCAATGCAGGTGAATCTTCCAGTGTTTTATCAATTCTTCATTTGTGTTATTATAATGTTTCAGTATTAGGATACCACAAGTATTTATTTATTTTTGATTTTGAAGGCATTTAATCAAGACCACCTTGAATGTAATAGGAGTCTTGTTTCATTTACAGAGACTTTCCATCAAGTTCAAAACATTCCAGTCAATGCCCTCTAAGTGCATTCACTTAAAAAAAAAAAAAAAAAAGTTATTTAAATATAAATATTTTTTTAAATGACTCACCTTAAGCGGCTGAAAGAATTACGCTATGTCATTTCAAACCCTGCGCACTCTTTTTAGTTTCTGCTGGACTTTCAGACTGCCCTCAGAAATCTGAGATCATTTTATTTTCCTGCAAAATCTTAGCTCTTTACAATCATTTGTACCCGTGTTTGATCTGTGAAATCTTGATTTGGACTTCCTGGCAGATTTGTACTGAACAGCATCTCTAATCCCTTTTAGGACGTGTTCTGTAGGCTGAAAGAAAGGGATTTTTTAACATAGGCAAAATTTTAAAAGGGCTTTACCTAAAGAGGACCATGTTAAGGGAAATCTTTTAAAAACATGAAACCTGACACCAGATAGACACTAATTCCAATTTGTAACAAAACGGGCAAAAAGGGGGAGTGCCAGTGGATATGCATAAGTCTCCGTATGAGTTAGACAACTTAATAACGCCATTTATTAGAGAAGCCTTAAAGGTAATCCCATTAAAGCTATTCAGCAGAACGCAGATATTTTTCTGAAATCTGCTTGGAAGCAGACAGGATTACGTGAATGAAATGTGAGCGGCTTTCCAGTAAACCTCATCCCCCCACCTTTTATTCCTGAATGCTGCAGACCTTGATGCTCTCCTGTTCTCCCACTTGATGGATGAGGGGAAATTACTGCTTAGAAGTAGGGAGCGATGGAAAGGTGAACGTACAATCTTCTACAGCTCTTCTCATAAAGGCATGCAAAGAGAGCTTGCTGGCACTGCCACATATTCCTTCGCTGGCCCCGTATAGTGGTGATTCAGGTAAACTACTCACAGTGTGGCAATTAATTTCTGGTAGATTTGCTTTTCAACTGTATGGGTACAGCAAAAAATGTTGGGGAGACTAACGCATTGCCCAGATGGCTCTGCATGGGCACTGCTCCCTCTCATTTCCTTAATGCTTAGCTCCCCCCGCCTTCCCACCCATGGGAATGCCAGGGCTCGAACACGCGAAGTGTCCCTGCCATCGCACCGGCTGGGCTGACAGTGCGCGGTGAGCCCTTGCTGCTGGGAACAAGCAGTGGTGGCTTGACAGGGGTACCGAGAAATCCAGAATGACGGGAAACTACGGTCTTGCTTGAACTCGAGAAAGGGTGAATTTCTGTTTATCTTTATCAAAACAGAGCTTATGGAAGCAAACCTTGTGAACTCTTGTTAAAAACCTATAGCTATAATTTAGCAATTCCTTTCATCTAGCATGAAGGTTTTTTTTTGCCTTGAAGAAACAAGGATGCAGTGTTCTCATTTGCATGCACTCTGTCAGTGAAACAGGGATACTTTCTGGAATGCTCTTTTCACTTCTTATTCTGCTCTTTTAAATATCTCTGTTTCTCTTGAATTTTTGGAATTCTTGAAGATCACCACAGAAATTGTCCTCAAGAGAGAGTAGGTTTTTTTCTTCTTTTTATGTGAACAATGTCTGCTGTTATTTGGGTTTAACAACATAAAGAGATACCTGTACTTTGTGTAAACATTCTGCAAGCAGTTTAATCCAAACCTACAAGGATATCTGATTTCTCTGAAGGTGTCCATAATTATAAGGCAAACCTCTGAAGAATGTAATTATTCATTTTAGAAACTTGGGCTGGAACATTTCATAACTGTTTGTTTTAGGTTTGGAAAAAAGAATATGATGGATCCAGGGGTTTTTATTTTATTTTATTTATTTATTTATTTATTTTCAGATCAATGCCTGCTTTGGTTTGGGGTAGTGGAGTAGTATGACAGCAGGGGTGTGCACCAGTGAAACCACCAGTTCAGCCAATCCTCCCAGACATTCTCAAGCCCTCTCTGCTGTTTGGAATTTACAAGGCTCTAGAAGGGGGATTTTTATCTGGTATTTGGCTGGATGCTGGGAGTTGTTTCTCCTGGTGTGCCGCTTTTGGAGCGGTTGAAGCATTGCTGGTGGTAGCAGTGTCTCCCCCAAACAGCCACAGGATGAAGCTGCTTTGGGGTACTCAATGCTATTTCCTAGCAGAACTGTTTTACAGCTTGACCTCTGGGTAGCAGCTTCCTTCTTCAGTGCATAACTAAAAGAAGCTCTCTGCTTGTAACAGGATGATGGCTGTGTGGCTCTTTCCCTTCATGGCTGGGCTGAAAATTTGCAAGGATATGGGAGGACTGGAAAGTTTTGTTAAGCCTTCCCAGAATGGCTTGTGTGCTTGCTAAGAGGTTAAATACTGCTCTTTTAGTGGTGTGTGATTAAAAAGTGGGAGTGATGCTGCTTTTTTTTTTTTTTTTTTTTCCTGAATATTAGCGTTTATTCAAGGGTTTAGTGTGCTCTGAAAGTCACTGGTTCCGTATACTTGTTTTTGACTTTCTTGATTTTTCCCACTGAGACTTGTCCTGACACTTACCAGCACCTCGGTGTCTGATATATCCGTAGCCTGTCTGGTGGCTTACTAGTTAAACATCCCTGATATACCTGAGACACTCAAAGCTTCCTTTGGCGTCTCAGTAGCACCTCCATCTTGATGAATTAGAGAGAGGAATGTGTTGATCATTTTCCAGTTTTTGCATGAAAACACAGACTTTCCATGCCTTTGTGTTAATTCTGACTTGTGTTCTGTTTCTGCCTTGGGTGTTCGGGTAACTGGAGACCACATTTTCCAGCATGTCCCTCTTTGTTCTCCTTGCTGTCTCTTCATTGATTGAACTTTGATTTCATTTTGGCCTGAGGGGAATTAAGTCAAGACAAGGAACAAAAGTTAGCTTCCCAAATATGGTGGACAGAAAGGGAGGAGGGTGTTACTCATCTTGGAAAAATGACAACTATGTCCATCTACATGCTCTGCCTGGCTAATGCCAGTATTAATTTTGTCAGGGTTCCTCTGTTGAGTGAATCCACACTGTTTATCTGTCCCATACTGGGAATACTCCCATTTTGGTGGCTTTAGTATACTTCCTGCGTTTCAGTACATTTTAGACTATTTTTCTTCCTATCGCCATAAATATTTTACTTCCAATTTACCCAGGAGCTGTTGATATTAATTGCTATTCATGGCAACTTTTCCTTTACAGTGAGCATTTCAATTTGCCTCAATGCAGATGTCAGAGTTCTGGAAGTAAAATGGTTCTGCTTGATTTTTTCTCTAAGTATGCAGAAATACATGTATTTCAAGTGAAAACTATTTCAAGTGAAACTGATTCTTGAACTGTAGATATTCTTCAGAGGCATAACTGGTCCCTGTTTCAGCAGTATTTTATGCGCGCTGCAGAATTAGGTCCTAGTTGATTGTGCTTTCAAAATAGAGCATAGTAAGAAAATATGTCTGTTTCCAGAAGACTACAGCATCATTAAAAGATGTGCAGAGGACTCTGAGGATCTAGTGAAACCTGATGACTTGTTGTTTCCTTCCGAGCTGTGTCAGATTAGACCGTAGAAAGTGGCAGTGGCTTCCTTTTTCTCTTTTCTTTGCTTCCAAATCAGGGTGGGCAGAGCCATAGGGGGGCTACGATAGACATCTACTTGCTCATCGTTTCAAAGCATGGCGAAATACTTCCAGCAATAGCACACGTACTGAAAAGCAGAGCCTCTGTCATCCTGCAGCCATCTGTGGATAGAGACCTGGTGTGCTGAACAGCCTCACCAGGGAAGAGGGAAGGGGAGGAGGTGCTGCGGAGCTGCACGTGCACTTGTAAGGGTTACGAAGGTTTCATCTCTTCGCTGAGGCATGAGGGCAAGGCCAGGAGAGGGTCGTGAATGCTGTCTGTTGTTGAGAGTTTAAAACCCTTTGCTGCTGCCCTTTTCTCCGTTCCATTCACATAGCGTAACGAGTTATCTAAACTCTGGGTGCCAGCTACATAGTCTAACCCGATGGCCGGATGGGAGAGGGCTTCCATAGGGCAGGAAGGGACGTAGGCTTCATCAGCTAAATTAAACTTCATTTACGGAAGGGGGCAACGAGGTGGTCCTTTCTTTTGTCACTTCATTCCTCTTTTCAAACCACCAAGCACCTGGATGACCTGGAAGCAAACGCTCCCTGACAAAGAAATTAATATCTAAATCATTGTTCTCCAAAGCGGAACAAGAGCGTACCAGGGTTTCTGGGAAAGCTCATTTTGTACACTTGTCACACATGGTTCCTTTCATTAATATAACAGATTAATTGCTGCTTTGAGATATTTTTCTTTACTCTCCTTCAGGCTATGCACTTTTGATTAGAGGTGAGTGAATAATTCAGTGCAAATTGCTTATTGGAAAAGGATTGCTTTATTCTATTCAGTCCAGAATAATGTATTTTCAAATGATTATTCAAATTATTATTCAAGTGATCCTCAGATAGTTTCAGTGAAAAAATCTTGGTCTAAAGCTTACTTGGAAACAGATTTGTCACAAAAGCAGTAAAACTATTGAAGAACATTTAGATATTCAAGACCGTAGGCTGGTTTGGAGTGGGTGAACGGGTCTCTTATTTTGTTCCACGCCTTGACTGGTTGTTAACCAGTCTGTTATCGGTTTTCTAATGTAAACACACTTGCGTTTTACAACATTCACTTTTTATAAGTATTCTCCACAAGTCATTGAAAATGTGCTATTTCTATAAACATCCCTGCTACTAAATTCATTTGAAGTGATATTCGCTGGTAAATAAATGTAGATGGTGCAGGAAGACATGAAAGAAAAATCCCTTGGGGAAAGAGTGGGGGGAGAAATCACAGAGATAACATATCCTTTGGAAGTTTTTATATAAATAGACCTACAGATTTCCACATATTTAGTCACTGGAGAAGATTAAAACGTTTGATGTGCAGTTACCATTGCACATGAAAGCAAAAGGTAGTTTTTTCAATTGCATTTGGCCCTTATAATTCAAGTGCTGACAATCACCGAAAACCTAATTTAATGAACGTTTTGTAACATCTTCAAGTGCTCCGTGGAAATTCCCCCCGCCCCTCGCCTGGCTGCGCGCTCCCTCCCGCTGCGGTTTCACGTCCTTGGGCCCGTTCCTAGCGAGCCCTTGGCGTGCCAGCGGCTCTCGTCTCTCCTGCTGCTCCCTGGAGCTGCTCCCTTTGGCGCAGGCACTCGACGTGCCCGCAGCTGCTCTGCTCTTCTCGGCTCTGTCAGGATATTTGTTTAAGCAACACGATTACTCGCGGCTCGGTCAGCACAACGAGGTGAGTGCACTGCCAGTCTCAGGGCTTGGCTCTCCTCATCCCGTCCCCAGGGGCATGCCCCTGGCACAGCAGAAATATCGGTGCCCGTCCAAACGTCTGCGAGGTGTCACTCCAAGGCCAGCCACGGGTCCAGATTCCTCGCATCGCCCCATCACTCCCCTCACAGAGCCAACTGCCTCTCATTTCTGTCACCAGCTGGCTCCTTATTACTCCATGGGACAGGCACCAGGCCTCAAGAGGACAACTGCCCTCTGCAGCTTTTCTGTAATGCCCGATTTTTGTTGCGCTTAGCTGGGTTTGCGCTCCCTTGGAGAGGTGAGCCGTGAGGTCCCAGGGAATTGTCATTTTGCTCCAGTCTTCTTCTTGCCTCTCCAGCATGGGGAAGATTCATGATGCAAGGTTGGAAAGGCGGGTGGTGGCAGATCACGAAGGACTGGGGTCACTTTCCCCACTGCTGGGCAGCATGATGCCCTCAGGTAAACGCCTGGTCTCTCCTCATCTTCCCGGTACTCTGAGGGAAACAAAGAGATGCAGTTTTGGGCGTAGAAAAAAAGGTTCGTCTGGAACAAATTGCTTTGCTGGCATTCCTGGGAGCACAGCTATCCCATCAGGGCTGAGCAAGAAAAATGTTTATGGCCCTGAGCGAAGGAGGAGTTTGGCTGTGTTTAGGAAGGATGCTGTATCCAAGGGGCTAGGGGTAAGCTCCGGGAAGAACTTTTTATTTCTTAGGTAATCTGTGCAACGTGAGCCTCCGAGCAGCTCGCACCCCCAGGGCAATGCTGTGCTGAAGTCAGCCAAGTGCATGAGGAAGAGCACAGGGAAGGGAGGAATCCGACGAGAGGGGCAGGAGGAAAGGGGGGCTGTTGGTTTCCTGAGTGACCTTAGGACAATATGGTTGCTTATAATCATTCAAGCATTTCCCAAAGAAACAGTTGCGGCAGTCCACCAGTGCTGCATAATGTCGTAGAGAAGATGCTTTAATGAGAATAACAACTTGCCCTGTGATAGCAGTCACAGATTGCACCCCACCTCCACCACGAGACAAAATCCCCTCTTAGGCTTTTCCACTTTATCAGGAAAAGCATGACTTAGGAAACACAGCAGGCCTTCAGTCATGCTATGACAGACTTTTAAATGAAAATAGAATGGATGCTTTGCACGCTTCCTTGCATTGCAGCCATCAGCTGTGCTGCACCGTGCTGAGCACGAGGCGGGGGCGAAGCATCGCCACCAGGTGGGACTGGGGCAGGTTCACCCGTGCAGACATGGACACGGGGCAGGGCACCAGCACGTGCTTTCCCCAGGGGCCGCAAGGTGCTTAAGGTCTTTTCTGAGGCTGCGATCCTTCCCTGCTCCAGGCCAGCAGCCGAGCAGGGCCTCCCGGAGCCGCCCTGCATGGGAAGCACCTTGCTGTCCCCCATGAGACCAAGCCGGCCTCCATAACGTCCTGTGGCAGTGACTTTCACAGAGCAGGTTATGCCCCATGCGGAAAGGAGGAGTCATTTCGCTGCTGGAGGTTTCACATATCCTCTCCCGCTTCCAGTGAAAGATACTGTAAATGCAATTAACTTGGATCTTTTTAACTCTGGAGAGAAGAAATCAGGGGAAAGTCACCCTATGAATATTTCACAAAAGCTTCCTGGCACAAGTGCATAAAATAAAAGACCAGAAGTTTTTCACATCTTCGCACTTCTAATGAGCACGAGTGCAAGATCCTGCACTCTGGGAACAGATTTTACATGGAGATTTCCAAAGGAACCTAGTAATTTCAGTATTCATTTCCCAGCGACAATTCCAGATACAGAGGAAAGATTTTTAAGGGTAATCACTGCTTTCCAGCATATTACAGCATCTCTGTTTTTAAAAGTGGCTTTTTTAATGCAAGATCCTTGTTCTTGGGACTCAGGTTTCCTTCTTTTGTTCTCTTCCTCACTCCACCCCTACCTCCAAAAATAATGCACTTCTGTTAACCAGTATGCCTCTGTTAAAGTGATGTGGAATACAGAGAACAGATCACACAGCGCACCGTGTGATAGCTGATGGTCATCTTGGGCGTGGTAGTGAGCTTGTGTACAGAGTGTTTCTAAGTTTAGCTCAGTAGCTAAACCTAGTGGCATCTCTTCTCTTTACTCAACTTAAAAGGGAATATGAACTCAAACCTGAGAAAGTCATTCCAAAATTTCCAGCATCTATTTTATGCACACATTTTACTTCCCATATTGCAGGGAATTGTTTAATGTTCCTGTTTGGTTTGGTAATTACTAGGATGCATGCCAGCCTTTTTCACCTTTATTTAATCTGGATCTTCCCAGTTTGCACTCATTTCACCCAAGTTTAATAGATTTATTTCCTCCTTTACCGCACCAATTCATCTTGCCTCAAGACTAAAAGAGGGTATAAGACATGAAAACTCACAGCTGTGGTGCCAGATTCTCTTTTTGATTTCTATATGCTCTGTCTTTTGTACACTTGTGTCCGTGCTACTGCCCCCTGTACGTTCACGTGTACCTTGTAAAGATGCACCTCGTGAATGCACAAGATACACGTTTCACCTGGCAGATCCTTGTTTTATTTCAGGTCCATCAAAGGCAGTAGATCTCCATGAAATCATTGCCCAAGCCAGTGGTCAAACTTAATTCCTTTTTGTTCTTGTGGCTTTGGAAAATACATGCAACTATATATGATTTAAAAATAATAATAATAATAATTTCTAAAGATATTTCAAACAGCTGAAAGCACTTTGCTTTTGCTTCCAAGAACGTAGTTCCAGGCAGAGATTGAGCATGGACATTTTCAAAAGATAAATATTTGGGAAAATAACCCTATGTTTTGCAAAGGGGTCACTGAACCTAACAGTCTCGGTACTTGATGCCATTATGTTATGGCAAGGATCCTTGTTTTGTTCGGGTGTGAACTGAGGGCAAAGCAGAAATACATAGATAGATAAATAAAACCAGGAGTCGTACCTGGGGTCAGTTACCCTGTCAGCTTGATTTCTCCCCAGCCAGTCAAGGTGCTGCCTTTTCTGCTGGCTGGTTTTTACCCTCTGTGAGTGTAGCAGGTGGAAATCCAACCTTTTCTTCTCTCTGTCATTATGTTTTGCCTAATTAAACATCAGCAGCAGAGTAGGATTGGGGGTTGCATTTATAATTTTTCCTGATAGGTTAGAGATGGAATGACTGAAGCTGGACTAAGTGGCAACCACAAGAAAGGGGGAGGAAGTCTGAGCATTTTGCACGCACCTTAGAACAACAAAGTCCGTCTGTGACAATGACAAACTGCAGAGCGTAACATATGTGGCAATATGCGGTGAGATGGGAAGCTAAAACCACGCAAAGTGGTCTAATGGCAGGAAGGTTCATTTCTGTGCGTAGATACAAAAGATGAAGAAAAATTCCAGAGAGGGAAGCCCAGGAGGAAACAGCCAGGTTGCAGCCCAGGAAACAGCTCTCATCCCTCCGCGCAGACAGGTCTCAGCTAGGGCAGTGGAAGCAAAGAGGCCTGATAGCATATGGATGTCCCGTCCCTTCCCCACGCCCTGAAGCAATTTTTGGCATCAGGGCGACTAGTGCTGGGACCAGCGCATGTGCTGAGGTGCTGGCCAGCCGCAGGAACCAGGCAGCTGCGGGCTCCCGCTGCAGCCTCGCCGTCGGTCGCCTGCTTTCAGGAGACGCGCAGCTCCTTCGCATCCTGGGGGCTTGCATCCCACCACCAAGTTCAGTTGCGACCGGCCAGTAGTGCTTTGTTATGGTGACAGCGATAGCCAGACAGACGGACAGCGTGGTCTCTAGCGCCGTGTTTCCTTTGGAAACCAGGCTAAAAATAACACAGTCGTGAATGGAGCTTAATTGAGAGGCATGTTACAGAAGACAGCTAATGGAGAGTGAAACAAATGTGACTGTCCCATTGTTATTTCACATGTCTGAATGTCAGCAAATGCCCCTCCGAATATTTCTAGCAAGTTGCTCTCTTAAAGCAGAGCATTCAGATGTATTTCCTTATCCAGAGATGACTGTTCTCAGTGAAAATTAACATCTTGGTAATTTTAAACCCTGCAAAACCACTGAGAATTCCAGCAGAGCTGGGATGGGGTCCAATAGTATCTTAATCCCTTTTTTTCTGCTTGCAACAATCCCAAAGATAATAATTACATGTTCTATTTAAATAAACAAAAGTGCTGCTCTCAGTGCTCCTGACTACTATCAAAGCATTCGTGCGAGTTCATGATCTTAGGACTTCCTAGCTGGAGAGGTATTCGAGAGGTCTGACAGCAAGAGGGCAGAGGAGAAACTGAAACACACAATATAGCAAAGGAAATCGGCAGCGTAAATGATCCTATGCAAATAAATAAATAAATAAAGGGCAGAGATCACTAAAGAATAATTATGAATTTGATAGCTTAGCTGAAAATTTTGGAAAGAAAATGAATGTAGATTGAACTAAAACAGCAGAGCTCATCCCCAGCCATTGTTTCACTGCAAGTCAGCTTGAAATGTTTTAGCTTCCCTTCTGGGCTATTCAGTCCTCTTGTTTAACCGTGAAAGAGATCTGTTCATTTTCAAAAGAATAAAAAAAAAAAAAAAA